>QKMV01000752.1:0-19586 GCA_003287335.1 Lednia tumana
GTGCCACAGGGCCAGTTGTCAATACAGTGCGTCGTTAAACACCACTAAAAAAAAAAAAAAAAAAAAGATCTGCCCTGAATAAAATGTTAACATCTAAGGATTTATGGACGGGGCAGCAAAACAAATCCTCGGCGGTATATACAAGTTTCCGATACGCGCATTTTACCAAAAATGGAAAATCTTCATCAAGTCTACAATTTTTTCCAATGTAAAATAATTAAACCGTTAATTACGTTTCAGTACATGTAATTTTTAAAAAATCCTCAGAATTGTAATGTTGATTTGTTTGGCATTAGTACTACACTGCATGGTAACGGTAGAATCTTCTTTACCGCTTGTGTACTTGCGGTCACTTGTCTGTGGTTTTGCTAGCAAACTGCTAAATAGTTGACATTATACAACATTATAAATGGATACAAACAACGTCATAAACAAAAAGAAGCGCAATGATGATCGAGCCTCGATCTTCCGATGAGATGAATGTAGACAACGTATAGTATGTGTAGGCATATAAGATATAGGCGTGCTTAAACAAAAATAGATCACAATACGTATTTTTTCCTTCTGATGGACCATTTTGCAGCTATGACCCTCAGTCCTAATCAATGGCTTTAATCTACCCCACTGAGATTTGTTACGTTTTATCAATTAAATAACCCCATGGTGGTTAAATCCAAACCCCGTACAACTAAAAATGCATTTTCTTTGACAAGAAAACATTGCAGCCTCGCCTAATGCAGGGGATTGCTATCACCGTAGCGATGTTTTGCACGAATTTGCACTCGTTACGACATTACGCAACCGTGAAATACTTAGGCATAGAGCCACGGCGGCAAACAGACATAATTACAAATCGAGACAAATTGAATGCTAGAATTTCCTCAAGTACTTAGTATGGTAATGCTATTGGTGCGATTACAATTAATGACAGCAATGCGAATAAATTACCGTCCTTGGCATTCAGATAAACATGAACAACTCTATTAAACTTCTTCGTGAGATACAATGCACAAAAATGTGTCATTTACGTAAACTAATTTTAAGAGAACCAGCTTAAGTATACCTTAATAGCTATGTGATACTAAACGTTTTACCGCTTGTAAAAGCCACTGAGTTCACGATTGATAAAAGTGTTGACTGCCGATTGAGTATACGACTAAAGCCCGTTTTACACGGCTTTAAGTTTCTTCATATCATTTGACACAACCTTTGACTCAACCCAGCTGGACCGTTTAAAAGCACAACTTTGATGAAAAAAGATAATATCAAATGACTGTGGTCAAGGTTCCATACATTTTTTCGATTACACCAGTTTTATTTTCCTCAACTGATTAGAAGGGTTTGATGAAAATGAATCAATCAGCATTCAGTGCGAAAACTACGTCACTTCCGGCATCCCGTTCGCCATGGCAATCCTGTTATATCTGCAGAATTTTAGAGCACTTTTCTTTCGCCTTCAAGCATTCAAAATCTTTTCTATCAAATCAACTATGTCGATGTGCTAATCACACCAGACATAACCTCGAATCTTACATCTGGCCTGGAATTGTCACTTAATAATGTGACGTTTATACAAATTATCTTGAAACGTGTAAATTACTGTCAAACTTTTCATCAAATGATGGGCATTTGAACCAACTAGCTACAGAGAAGCTATTAATAAACGAAAGTAATCAAGTGTTGTGTGTGTCAAATGATTTTAAGAAACACTAGATCGTGTAGAAGTGCGAAGTGCGACTCGATAGCTATTCGCTTAACAGCGTGGTGGCAGTGGCGCGTGTTCGGTCGTGGAGTTCAGCGAACCTCAAGCACAGTCCGAGGCAACTTGTCGAGTGTCAACCCAACCCGAGCCGCCACCGCCACCGTCGCCGCCACCGTCGCCGTCGCCGCCGCCACCGCCGCCAAGATAATTGCACAATAAGTACACGTGCTGCATTCTGAGAAGATTTTTCTTCTCACATTTTCACGGTGCATAAAAAATCTCCTACAATCCACTTCTTATCATTTTTGTTCAATATATCAGTGCCGATTATTGCGTAAAAATAGATCATAGACTTAAACTATACCTACAACCGTGAAGCGCAAGTGTATATCGTAAATTTTTATTGCGTTGAACAGTTTCTGATAAGCTAAACTATTTCGAGCACATTTTGGAGGCTATCTTCATTGATTGCTACAATTATACAAATTCCAGATATATTTATTTTACGTGAACCGTTATTAGCACATTGAAGCAAATTCTTCTTTAAATTCTTGTGCGTGTTTTTTATGCCTCTTAATATTTCTAAGAAGACAATGACCTAAGGGCAGTGCTCATCGCATCCACACATGCAATTCATATCTCAAAGCGACGTTTTTATAGTCTAATTATGCATGGCTAATTAGGGAGTTTTTATTTCGCGATATTAATACGTCATTCATGAAATCGAGTTTTGTAGCATACTATCCGCTTTATCCAGGGGTTTCTTACCAATTTAAGTGGTTCAAATTAATAAGCATAATATCAGTTGACTTAATTCGCGGGGTTATTCCACCTATAACGGGCGAGTGCACATGAGTGAGGAATATAATAATTATGTATAATTTCAAATTATTTAATGATAATGCAGACCCTTTAATTAACTATTTGTTTGATTTGCAGTAAAGTTATGCCAATTACTATACATACCCAAAATCGACGCAAAAAGTGGATATGAGTTCATATTTTCATATTAGTGTCGAGATAGATTAATATATTCTAATGGGGTTCATTTAAATTCCTCGTCCTCAACTCTGCCTCATGAAATGTTATATTTAATGTGGATTCATCTCCAAGCTCAACAAGTTCCCGATGCAGATATAGATGCGCGGTAGAAAAATGTGGAGACTCGCTGAAGAGTCGCCGCCAATAAAATCGTGCGCACACGATTTGACAATTTTCTTGACCTCTGGTCATGACCTCGAGCACAATCTCAGCGTATCCCGTTGCTGACCACACAAGTGTACCACATTTCTAAACATCATTTTACGTGTTCTGGAAATGCAGCTCACAAATGACCAATGCAACTGGCGTAAGTGCATTTTATCTGCAGTGGAATGGAGGAGTGCGCTCGCAAGCCAATTGCGCCCGCCATCGTTAGCGCGGCGCTCTCGACCAGAACACTTAGAACGCTGAGAGGTGTTTGACCGAAATATTGGTGTAACCAGCAAGACGCAGCCATACCTACTGACAAACCCTAATGAACTTCCTTCACATGTTAGAGTGAGGAATGGAATTGCCTTTCAAAATGTTTTGCCATTTTGCATGCATTGTTTCATAATGGACGCCAACATATTTGTAAAGATCCGGAACGAGGATCTGTTCTCAGGTAGAGAATATTTAATATTAACTTCAATAGACACGTGTCATAATGTTCTAAAATTTATCTGCTATTGAAGAGGTGGGATTTTATACATAGTGACACATAATTATGATGGACTATCCACACCGCATATTATTGCTAAGTGATTTACATTGAATCGAGTGCAATAAATCAAACCGTAATTACACGGTTTGTGGGTATTATGATTGAAACATTCAATTCAGCTCTGTTTCGTTAATACTCGTGCGACTCTAGCTACACGAGCACCTAATTATCATGCACTAAAAATGCATTGGCGTATAGAAAAACAGCACATTATGTTACTCACGGGGTCGGAAACTAAGTTATGCTCCTATCATATAGCTGATCGCGATCCGTACGTAACCTATTTTGTTTTATTTTAGTACTCAAAAGTTCCCCATTTCAGAAAACCGGCATTTTCTTCCTTACGCCTTCGGTGGATAATATTTATTTTTCATAATGATTTTTCACCAAGATATTATCTGAAGCCGAAATCACACCATGTAGAACAGCCTTATTAATGGTGCGCAATTTAGTTGGGTAACTATTCCATATTCTGCATAGCATTCTTTCTTTATCTAGGGAAATTCATGGGTGGAAATACGTTTCGGCTCCTCAAAAATAACTGTTAGTAAATGGGTTTTACTGCTGAGAACTTCTAGCAAACAAACTGCCAACATTTCGCTCACTATATTGAAAGCTTCTTCGGGGCGATTGTCCGGCAGAAACCCATTTACTAACAGTTTTTTTGAAAACTAGTGCTAAAATTAGGTAGAAGAGATGAGTCTTAAAAATTTAAGAACGTTTCGGCTCTATTACTAAAATCAAAAGATACTACGGTGAGTGTATGGACCCATAGATAGTATTATAATGGGTAGTACAGGTACCAGTATGTACCAGTATGTAGGTATACATATCACACTTCTTTTCGCAAAGCTACCCTAAAACGAGTATTATAACACACTTCACATGTAGTTGCTCAATGTTTATTATTTTTTATCCAAGTTTTGACCACACATGAAACTAGTTCTAACCACTGGTTACGTTGTCAGCCATGCATACACGATCACGTCCTGAAAACTCAATGCGATACACTGAGAAATAAAGACGTCTCTTTCATGGGACCCGAAATCTTCATCTCTACAACACCGACGACGCGTCATTATAATTATTTCACACACAAACTTGATACGTGTAACAAGCTCCACCGATTACACCCACTAAATCGTGAACTTACTTGTAACCTTTATGCGCTCAATTCGTGTTATTAACGTTTTTTGGACAAGCCAAATTTGGCGCGAATAAACGAGCCTATAATTTGTGAGCTTTTGCCGCTAACGCAATCAAACTATTATATTCGTTTTATTGTTCACATGGTCGCAGTTCAACAAACTAAAATAATTTTTCTCGAAATGATTTCTGCGGTTTGAAAAAAACAGTTAAAAGTTGGAAATAGCTTTTTGCGCCCGCTTTCAAAGACCTGGCAAACAATATAGTTATACACGATTCGCTGAAGGCTCAACGTAATGCTATAATTTATATGGTTTCAAAAAAAGTAAAGCAATGGTATACCGTAATTACTAATGAAAGTGCATTGAAAGAGCACTGACAGCCATTGCCTGCCTGCTGGATAGATGATGCTAATTGTGATTTATCAGTTATCTTGCGAACACAGAAGATTATAAGCATAGAAATGTTTTAATTACACCCTTCAGATGCAAGAAACAACAGAAGAATAATATTCTCAATGGGCACGTTGCGTGCACCAATTACAGTTATCCGCAACAGAAATAATAATAATAAACATAATCGTCGGTACAACTTAAAATGCTGTAAACGTCCCTAACAGGCAAATAACGCCATTTTTCACATTTCTTCAACGGGAAACGGCAAGGATCAACAAGTTAAACACTCTCTTTATTATGTAGTTATTATCCTGAGCCATAAAAGTATTCTAGGTATGTCACAGCAATATGTGTGTTCCCCTTCCCATAGCGGCAGACAGGCAGCGGATGAGTTTGAATCCCGGTTAAGGCATGTTGCCATTGAGAATCACGACCTGTCTTGTTTCTGATGCTGCTGCTGTTGCTGTGCAGAAAAAACGCATTCGATTGCTGACCACCGATGACGCCACTCGGATAGACAGATCATGTCGAACAGGGAATGCGGAATATATCTAAACCACCGCCTTCTATACTTGGCGACTACATTTCCCTAATATTCCTCTGCTTACACATTGAAATAAATGTACGGAAACAATGAGGCGGATATGTGTATACATGTCCTCGTACCTGTGATGTCATTTGCCAGTGTCATTGTCATGGATATTTATCGAGACTTGGAAACATGTGAATGGCTGGATTCAGGGGTGTCACGAGTTACAGAAATTTGCAGTGGAATGTCACATTGAAGTGGGCCAATGTATGACACACGAATTTTACTGCCTGTCTTCACCATTTTGCCAACAGTTATGTTACAAACAAATTAAGATAATATTTGAGTATTGGCAAAGAAATGTGTCGGCGAAGATACTTCTCGGTAAGTGTTGAAGTTTACACCCCTGAGAAAGTATACGCTGACATATTATTTGCTATGTGGAATACTTGACATCTCTTTATAATACTCGACAACAGAAATTAGTAACAGTGAAGTCGGTCGAGTCCTCATAGGCTCTGACCTATGAAACATTCTTGCAGAACTTTGCAAGATTACAGCTCACAAATCAAGAGTATTGAAATGCATGGCAAATGCACTCCATGTATGTTTACCATATGTGCAATACTATAATTTATAGCGTTGGATTATTATAATATGATAGGCCTAAACTACACGCATGAATAAAGTGACTTCTAATGAATTTTGAGTAGCTATGTAGGCACTTGAAATGTTTGCACTGTGGTAGAGAGTGATCTCTCTCGTTTCATCTGAACAAGTTGTAAGCATTTGCTGGTAAACGGGTTCCATATCTTGAGACACTCAAAGTGCGCCAGCTTACAGGAAATGCGGGATAAAGCACACATCTTAATTGCTAGGTGTAGATGAGCTAATGCCATTGCGGAGACATGTCTAAAACCGAAGGTGTGCCTGCAAATAAACTTGTGCATTTACGATGTTATCGTGTAGTGAACATTTTACGATATCTCGTACTCGTAGCAGGTGATCGTGTTGGTGTTGGTTGGTAACTGATGGGTTTATAGTTGTGTTGGCGCTGGCTTACGTTGGTGGTGGATGGTCGAAGTCGTGGAGTTGATGGTGGCCCAGGGCCCACGAATAGGCTTACGGAGCAGCAAGGAAGAAAACCCAAATATTAAACCCGCTTTCAAAAAAATTGTTTACTAAACTGGTGAAGACTGCTAAGAAGTCCACTAATAAACTTCTAATGTTTCACGAATTGTCAGAAGTCCCTGATGATGCTTCTAGAACAGTTCGCGAAATGTTGGGAATTTATTAGTGGACTCCTTAGCAGTTTTACCCAGTTAAGTTAACTGTTTTTTTGAAAACTAGTGCCACGATTAGGAAATAAACACGTGTCTAAGGAAATTTATTAAGCTCGTTCGTCTAGGAAATTTGGTTGAACTTGTTGGCATCAATTAAGTTGTGACAATCGTGCTTTTCTGGGAGGAGGAGCTCACATCTTCACTTGTAAAATGTACCTTTGTTTCAGTTCGATCAAGGTTTGATTTTATTTTTAAGCCAAGCGTGTGCTACGTTTGTACCCAAAGGGTTCAAAGTTGTAAAATGCAATTGTAAGCAAATGAGCGCTATTGTAAAAGGTGGTTTATTTTTTGAGCTGGTCCTACAATCGACTGATTCATAGTAATTCAGGCTAATCGGTACACGGAACGAATCTCAGTTAGCACCGATACTTTTCTGTCCTTACAAATTTGAATTATTAGCAAGCATGTTTATGCAAGTGTGATTACGGTGGTACGCAGTTGATCAATAGACTAACAGTCATGCACTGTTTCATAATTTCGCGCCTCTTTCTTCACAATTAATATTCGGTATAGTTAATAATAAAAATTGAAGTAGATGAGTTAATAGTAAGACATGACTTCCTACTGTGAATTATATGAAGACGGCCATCGCATGTGCGTTCCGGGTGAAGAAAAGGCGAAATAAGATAACGAAAAATATTACCATTCTGCGCTTCGATGTGATGGCGAGTTTTTAATCGGGACAAAGCACCGTGAAATGGCAAGATCGCTGTGTGATCAGTTCAGTGTACCCTGGCCGTGTAGCGTGGCTGGACTCGGCTCCTCGGCAAGACCGACCCAGACCATGTGTTGTGCTACGCTGCCGTCATTTTATTAGCGGAATTAACAACTCGCATATTGTGTTACGGTAAAGAAACACGAAAAACCATGTGCACGTGAACTTACATTAAAGATCCGAGATGAACATATGGATAGCCGAAATGTATGATTGGTTGATTACTTTGGTCATTAATAAGGCCCTGATGAAAATAGTAAGACACAACTTTTGAAGAGGGACGGAACGCAGTGGGGAACTAAATGCATGCTCTTCTTCATTCTTTCCGAGACAGACAAGAGCTCAGTCTCGATTAGTATTGGCGAGATAATTATTCTGTTTTAATTGGGTGAAGCATTTCTTTGGGATATCATTCGTGCTAATGCTTGCATGAGTACAGGACTTCTGCGTGAAGGGGATATTAAACTATTAAAAAAGGATTACGAGTGGTTAAGCGAAAATTCGAGCCAATTATTTTTATAAAATGTGGTCTACGCCTTCCATCAACAATACGTGTAATTGCATACCATTAAATACGAATCTGTGAGATATGAAATAACTTCAAATATGGTCGCATTCTTGGTGCATCTTTCGAGTGCACCAAGCAGCGTAGACAAGGTGAACCAACTATAACTGATCTCTCGTCTACGATGGAGAAGTAAAGAAAACTGAAAACTTGTCACAACGCGCAGTCACAGACAAACCAAAGAACAACGAAGTTTGGACAAATGCTCTGAATAATAAAATAATTTTCCTTCTAACGGTAAAAAAAATACTGCAGTAATTATAAAATAATCGTCCATAACGCAATAATTATGTCACGGTTGGGTGAATGGATCTCAAGCAAGAACTAATTTCAATTCAATTACCTCTAGAATCATTAAGAACAAGAGGGATGTAGGCATACTCAAGCTTTTCCTTGGCGGCAGCGTTCGCAAGAAAACGCAATGCAGTTTCTACCATATTATAGAATGATGGACACTAAGATGCAAATTTGTTTTTTAAATAGTTCCCTTGCGCATAGTTTTTGCTTGTTCTCTATGTAGGATATCTAAAATACTGCAAGCTTCATTCTAACAAATTCACTCCGACCTCGGCTGTATTGATAAGCAGTAATAACATGGATCTGTATTTTTGAATAGTCACGATATCTTGTCAGTTACAAATTACCATACAGATGTTAGGTCGTACTCTGAATCAATAATTTAACGCCGATTTGAATTTTGAACCCATTCATTATATTTGTGAACTACTTCTTTTAACACTGACAAATTAAATACACAGAAAAACAATGAAACATCAGAAGAGAGGTGTTGCTAATCGCTCATACAGACACTTTAAAATGAAGTTTTTCTTATTATAAATCAGAATCGAATTCATGGCCCTGTAATAGAAGAAGTAGTGTAGGTGCAATCTTTTTAATTCAGCAGCTCACCTTATAAGCTGGCCGCGCGTAATTATAAGATTTTCGCGAGCAATAAATCTATCATATTTAAATCGAGCCCATGTAATTATACCCATACACCAAGTTTTTATCCACTTCCAGTTTGTTTTTTGCGCCACGCCATTGTCGGTTGAGTAATCAGAGTAAATGTCAAATTGTTTAATTGGTTCGCAGATTGAACCGAATTTCCGCGCTGCTCGTCGCTGTCAGCCGGTATAAAGAGTTCGCCGCTGAATGCATGTAAAATTAATCATTTCCTTGTCTGCTTAAACGAAATAGGCTCGCAACTTTGTATTTATTAACACGGGACGGCGATGAGAATAAAAAAAAGTGTCGGCCTGCGTTTCAGAACCGAGTTTCAAACTGATGACGGCCCATGAAGGACTATCAACCCCCCACTGATTTATTTTTAAAACACACCTGACTTGTTGTTTACTTATACCAGCCGACACGTCCGAGTAATCGTCGGCTGCTTGCCGAATTACGAAAACAGAAAAAGTTGTTATTTCATTCGGAACTGTGGGGGGCTAAATTAAGTGATGGAGCTATAAAATGGAAAATAGGCATCGCGTAACATTAAATTTGTCACTATTTAAACAACGTCGTCGCTTAATTCTTCCTTAAGTACTCAATAAAATGTGTGCCGAATACAAGTTTAAGTACATGTGATGAAACACAAGAATTTTGCTCATCTGACGGATCCTAAAATATCAAACCACTCGCCGCCTGCCGTCGTCGTCGTCGTCGTCGTGGCCGCCTGGTGTTGAAGTATCAAAGCAACGCGTTACATTCGTTTAAACGGATTTTAATATGTAGGTAAGGTACTCTGTTCTCTTTGTGATCGGACTACTCAGCCAGGTCGATCCTTCTCAGAGATAATACGTGGAACCGCCTTGCTGAACAGTCTAGCCACACGCAACGCAAATTCTCGATTCACGTACTTATTAAATAGGATAATATTCGGTGTGATGCTCGTTTCATAAGTAGTCGCAACTCGCAACGTCGAGCGGCGATCCGACACCTCAGCCACATCAGCAATTACCGCATACCTGTACTTTGTTCTAATGCCTCCGACTGGTTGCATGATCAGATTGATTGGGAGCGACGCGCAAGCGGTCTTACGGCTCAAGCCAGCGCTCGCCGGACAATTATTACTAAAAGTAACAAAAGCTGTTGAATTTAACAGTTGAAACTTTACCACAGATGCCCACTCGACTTTTTTGAAATTTCTCCATATTTTGTATACGATGTATCGTCGTGCAACATTATGTAAAAACTATCTTATGTATTATCATCATCATCCACCGCACTTTAGGTACAGTTAACTAATTATTAAAGTGATAAATGCCACGCTTTTGTTGAGGCTCGGTTTTACCATTTTTTCCAACTCTCAGTAAGAGATAACGCTAAGAGTGTACGCATTCGCGTTCGAACAGGCTGTGAAACAGCAGTTGACCTACAGTATTAGAATTAAATTTGCTACGTGAGGAATGTTTGTAAATTGCGCGGGCGAACACGGCGAAGTGTATCAATCAAGACGCTCGTTTCTGTGAAGTATACTATGGCCATCCATCATGCAATAGATAATAAGTTGAACGCAGTAGGCTGTACATTTTCTTAATGCCATTGATGTTCACTGGTTATTCAATTGTTTTTAACACAAAGCAGCAGGTGTCTTATGGGCCATTGTATATACGCGATAGTATTAACTAGTTTCTTTGGCTGGCTTTTCCGATCTTATGAATCCCCATTGCGGTCCCCGTCGCCTTTACACATGGTTCTCCGTAATAGGCTCTTAGCGTTCTGCAGATCTGCGGTGCGAATATCATTACGTGACAGACCGAGCCGACAGCCGTTCTCAGGGAAAAGGGGAAAAACGTGTTCACGATGATGTGATGGCAATAAAATGTAAACCGATTACGGAAGGGTAATAATGGAATGGCTCTCTTCGATCTAGCACGTCCTGGAAGTTCCGATCCAGAACGCATCGTCCTCAACCCAAAATATAACCTCACTTGAAAACGGGCCTGACAAAATAAGTGACTGCTCCATCGCCAACCGTAGGGGGCTTGTACAATAGGTGTGTTCATTTTGTCTACTGCAACTTACTGCAACTTACTGCAGAGCCATTTGCCGTTCGTTTTCACTTTGCAGTTACTGCAAAGCTATTCGATGTTCAAGTTTCAAGTTCGATAGCTGCAAGCTACTGCAAGCTACTACATTTGAGTGAAATCGAACACAACTAATCACTCGTGTTATCTAGTAGAGTTCAGTGTTGCACAAGTGTCAAGAGTAGCTTGCCCCTTCTCCTTGGCGACGCTGTACTTACCCAGCGGAACGAGAATAATATGTGCCCGGATAGCTCAGTTGGGAGATCACACGACAGGTAATTGAGGGGTCCCGGGTTCATGTCCCGGTAAAGATGCACATTTCCCCGGTTCGCATCCCTTCCATCTAACACTTCCTGGAAGTGCTGCTCCCTAAAGCCTCTTTTCTCAAGAAATAGTTTTTGACTAGTTATTTTTAATTGATAAAGTTGGCGGAAGATTAAAATCGTGTTCGTCGTTTTCCTGTTTCATTGATTCAAAGTGAACGAGAGAATTCATGTGCGATAGGAATTTGAGACGTAGATATGCCTGTCACTTGTCGCTTACATCGTTGGCGATGTGGCTTTACTGCAGTTACACTGCTGATCATTCACAATTGTTGATTGGCAAATACCCCTAGAGTGGCTTTATTCCGACTGTTATAAATTACAGCAAAATGTGTTTCAAGAGTAGGTAATTTATTTATTAAGCCAAGTCATGCTTGAACCGTGTCGTGTTGATTCACCGCAAATTATCGGAAGCGCTGTTTATTGCCTCTCATAATAAATATCATCTGTGGTTGGCTGGACTCATTAACAGGTAAATAGCATGCCATTAACACCGGCCAGATTAACACGGCTAGTCTATTACAGTCAAGTCACCACAAGGGCATTACCATCTTATCTTCATCTTCTAATGATATGTCACCATTCCGGCACCTTGTTAGTAAGTGGTGGTCGAAGCCTTCGCTCCAAGTGTCGAGATCATTATTATTAGCTGGTACATCATATACTGGCCAAATATCGCGTGTCTAGGTTAGTGTGTGTGTGTGTGGATACATTTACTCTCAAATTACATCTACTCATACACCAAACTACTATTTTAAAATATCTGTGATTTAATTTAACAAAATATTTCGCAGCTTCCTTAATTAAGCTCATCCATGGCAGCAGACAGGATATGACACCTCAGCCTGAGAGGCACCTCAGTCGTGGCACCTCAGCCGGAAAGGGATTACAGCTAACGGCTTTGGTGGTATCGTTTAATTATACATGGGCTTCCTGACATCGATCTCAAGTCCGATGGGCGACTTGATACTATGGTAGTATTGACTTGTCAAAAAGCGAACTGATCGACGAAATATTAATTAAGTTTACGTTCAACTTACTGCGAAAGTTAAGAGTCCGCCAATGAGAAGCCAGCATGGCATCTTACTTCGTCCAATCCTCATCGTGGAACCAGAGAGTGGGCCTCCTGAAAACAGCATCAGTTTATTAATTAAGGAAGTATTTTAATGACCATTGCAGCTACGTAGACACGGTGTGAAGGGATTTCTAATTAACTGCATGAAGAAGACTAATGATTACTCATTTTTACTGGCAAAAAATAATATTTCTACATTGCTCTAATCAAATTATTTACACGAAAGTATGTGTGAGACCGACCTCAATTTGCTAAGAAAAACAACGGACTTTTCAAACTTAATCTGCTGGTCGCTTCTCAGCGTTGCGTTAATGCCTTGAGCTTGAGCTTCAAAACTGCATCTGAATTAAGTGCACCGTGATGCCACACGCAAAATGCATCTCTTAAATATCTTGCCACCAAAAAACCAAATCTAAGCCATGCCCAAATAATGATTATAGAATTCCACTTCTTTGGCTGCGGCAGACACATGTTCATTGAAAACCGAAATCATTCCCACCATATAGCATGCACCATGAAGTAACGCAGCACTGACGTCCAAGGCAAGCTACGATAAATGAGATCGTTGCACGTGCCATTCAATTTGTTCTTCCAATATGTACTAATTATTATTAACACGAAGTTAAGTTAACTCCTTTTGTAACTACAAGTTTGTTCCCATGCTAATAGAAATAAGCTTCAGATTCAGGTTGGACAGCTCAGCCGCGATCCCCGCTTCCTCATGCCTGAATGGCGTTTATTCAAAACACCGTAGAGGTAATACATCAGTGCTAGAAAAATTGATTGAAAGGTGCTTCCTCACCAATAGCAAGAAACGTTTACCATGAATAATCGTAAATGAAAACTTCTCGGGAAAATGTTAATCGTTGTACGCATTGACGTTATGAGTTCATCCGAGTGTTCTCGTGTATCCGTCCATATGAGCAAGCATCTACAACGTTTTCCAAGTCAGGTATTTCGAATGAATGTTTGCGACATGGATAGTGAAGATGCGGCGAAGGCTTCTGGTGTACAGGAATGCTGTTTGCCTGCATAAATGACACAGTGCGGCTGCCGAGGCTAGCCAAACAGGCATATGAACGTAAAATTATATATTCATAGCCAGAGTCGCTCAGAGCTCGCGTTATGATCGAGAGATCGGAGAGTATTCTCATTGTTTACTGTTTACTGTGCAGTTATGATACAGGAAAGTGCAGTTAATCCACGAAGAGAAGACGCATCCCGAAATACAAATTAGGAAACTCTGCATTAGAATGAGTGACCACCATTTAAATGATTAATCATACACATTTCCTGAAAGTTGTTGTGTGCGACATGGATCATCCAAATTTCCGGGTCGTCTGTGTGGGCAAGGAAGAGCTACACGTAAGCTTTGAATAGTAAATGGCACACTATTTGCGTTCTATTATACTTGAGTAAACCTTTTCACGAGGATCGAGCACCTACGTGATGGAAAACAAAACAAGAGCGGCGGACGTGCCGCGCCAGATGCAGGGGCACATGTTCTGGGTGCGATCCACTGCCCCGCAACCACGTTCCACGATCCGTCCATGCACCTCGAGTCGACACTTCGGGAGGTCGCCACTGGCCTCGTTCGCTACACCAGCACCACGTACTATCGAATATCTACGCGGGTGGAAATATTTGAGAAATTGGCGATCGTTAACCCTCACCCACTTGCGACTAAAACTCATCTGCTCTAGTTGCCCATTGTTGGTCCTCAGTCGTCGTGAAAGACAGGCGTCGACTCTAGTCGACCACCGCTGGCTTTTAGCGGGCATTATCAGCCAGTGGCGAACCTAGTGCCTCTAGATCAAAGGCAAGCTCACCGCTTCTGCCCCACCTAAGAGAACACCACTGACTCAACGCGCTTCTTGACTGACAAGGGCGGTGAAACATTACATTAATAACGGTACAAGTTACGTAACAACATACATAGTCTTAAGATAATCAGCAAGCCAATGGCAGCATGGTCCCCCTGCAGCTAACCCAGCTAGTCGTTTACCTATGCAAATTACTAACTAATACTGAAGCCTCGCCGAGTCCAAGATATAGCTTTTACTTGTGCCGAAGACTGCGGTGCGTGGTAGGCACGATTGTTTATTACTTCTTCAAAATAAGATTTGTGATACCTTTAAACTTGTAATTTCAACTCTATCATTTGTGGCTTAAATTATCATAAAATAAATCAAAATACAAATCGGTTGTCGTTTCTCAGCTTACTCCAAATAACCAAAAGCTTGACACATACATTTCGGGAGAAAGTCCACACCCTCTCTAATCTATTTAACCTTTTGGCCCGATTCCGTTAATTGATTTCGATAAGGGGAAATAAGCGTTGCATTTAACAGGTTGCAGTTTGAGTTCTAGTAAACCACAAATTAAAAGTGGCAATGTGTACTTGTACCACCAGTACATGGAGCTACGTACCTAGACGCTATGATTGCAAGCGGCGTACGCTGCACCAAAACATGTCTACCTCTCAGCAGACAGCCAGCAAACTCAAAGCTACAAGCACCACCACGCTCGCTGAGAAACATGTCAGCTTTCATGTGGTTGACCACAAATCGGTGCCTTCCGCGTGTGGGCAACGCAATCTTAAGCGTATCGATTTTTGAAATAAATGATTGAGGGGAGCAGATAAATCAAATCTTAATAAGGGTATTATTTGTTTGTGCAAAACTCTGCTAAATTATAGTGAGCATGGCAGAGTTAATTCCATGGCTGACCGATCGCTATAAATTTCGCCGCTCGACTCGGCACCTCCACCGAAATGCAGACCGTCACTCTAAGCTTTGTTGACGGCGACAGGATTACCATTCGCATAGATGCAGGCTTATTACTTGCTTTGTTTCCGATCAAGAGGCCGTTCTGGTCCACTTGATTGGGCCTACTCGTGGGGGGTAATCTCTCATGCAGTATCTAACCGTGTGTGTTACTGTGTTAGTGCTCGTGAGTTGTTCCTCGCCGAGTAGTGGGAGGGAGCGAGAGAGAAGCTGCCGTGATGTGTGGCCAGCGCAGGGCGACGATATAATGAATGGGGCTGAGGAGTTCACCTCTGCTGTCCGCAACCGTCCGCCCCTGCAACTTGATTATCTTTATTCAATAAGACTGCACAATTAGGAGTTTCCCTCCCGCACTACTTCAGCCCATCTTCCTCGACACACGCAGCTCACAAAGAACGCGTCTTCTTGTTTGTGTTGGGAAACACGAAAAATGTCAAGTTAACACTGTTGTGTGAAGAAAAGGATGATAGTAAAATACAATACAATATAATTATATTGACTTAACAAAGGCTGGACGATGAAGAAACTAGCTCTGCACACCGCAGGCACGGGACTCCCACAATCCATACAGCCTCCTAATTCAACGATCTTCACTGAAACACGTGTGCAGTTAACATGCCAGCGTTACGCATAACGTTACTCATGATGACATATTATACGGAGGTTTCGGTCCATCACTACTCTTTCAGAAGACTTGCGTTCCTTAATTGGGCACTGATTATTTTATAATTAAAGCTTCGGTGTAACGCTTGACATAAACGCGTTGCTGGATGAGCTATAGTATGTATTTCAAACTTCAATAGATACAAATCCATAAAAGAAATTAATAAACGAAATATATTGCCTCTGTTAATGGAAAGTGTCTAATTTACCAATCGCCTACAGTCGCCTCATTATACTCATTATTATTAAAACATATTACAATCTCGCCTTTGACTCGACATAAAAGTATCATTTAAAAACCAAACTAAAAATGACGGCACAACTATTTAGTGACATTTACAAGATTTATTTTGCAACGTAAATGAAAATAATCACGGAGTTTGACAGTTCGTAAAAAGGATGTCAAAAATAATATCGATTAAATGCACATCTTCTAAATTCTACAGCTTGCAAACGATTAATCCTGATCAAGGCGATTTAATGTATACTTACACTATAAAATGAAAAAACAATTCTAAAAATATCTATCTTTAATCATTTGAAACTGATTCCGAACGTTTCATCAAATTCGGTCCGGAATTGTGGCATGTAGAGTGAGAATAGGATCATTATTGAAACCGAAAAAATCCAATATAAATCCAATTTATAGGAGCACTACTGAACAGCACGTGCTCAAATTTATACTAGTCCTAGATTCTCATCGTTCAAAGATATTCTTAAAGTTCAATCGAACTATTAGCAGCCATCTGGTCTTCAGGTAGTAAGCTAAGTGTGAAAACAGACGATTAGAATAGCAAAAATGTACAACATTGCATTTTCTGTGAAAAGCATCGTATCGATTGCGCTAAAAAATCTAGGGGGTCTTAAGTTGAGAGATTTCGAAGGTATTCTAGAATTTCATGAAAATTGGACCAGCCGTTTGGGCTGCAGAGTGCCAACAAACAAACAAACACACAAAAATACATCTGATTTTTTTCTAAAGGTAGTCGAATTGCAGCCTTCGCTTCGCTTGGACTCGGGGGCTTCCTTTACGCAGGAACACCAAATTGAAACGATGACACCGATACAAATTAAGAGACTACCTGTAGAGCCAATATTCAGCTGAGGACATTGCGCCAATTCCAAATAGGATCGGGGCATTCCAATTAATTTGCTGTGCGCGAGTTGAATAGAAAAAGACAAGACGTGTTACTTTTGTGCAAGTTCGACGTGCATTCTTGCCGACAAAACAAGACGTGCAGTAATCGTAGTACCGCGTCGCGCTGGGAAAGCAACCCCACATGTGAACGCATCGAAATTCTCAGTTCAAAACACTTCGAGATAAAAGCAAGAGACAAAAATTTGATTTCTTACAACAATGAATTTCATCCCGCTTGGTAACAGGAAGATATGCATGGACGAGCATTTGTATTCCATCCGAACTGACTGACAGTCGAAGCGTGACTGACAAGGCATGTCGCGCACAATGCTAACTATCCAATAACGCTTTCATTCTTGCTAATTAAATTTATCATCGAGTTACAAACATTACGTCTGCAGAGTTTTTATTTGCGAAATAAAAGGATAACTGACGCTGTATAACACGACCTTTTTCGAGATGATTGTAGCGCCAGAAGGTGCAACACTACGGGTAGGTATAGTTGGTATCTACCAGCTGGGACATTGTTGCGCGCTGCTGTGGGTGAACTAGATTCTGGAGAGTAGGTACGGAACCAACCAGTGATATTGGTAAGCAACATATGTCGGCGTACTTTACTGTGTCCGGCTTGGTTGTTGTTGAGAAATGAGTGGCATGTCATTGTCCATCGTCCTCATGAGACAATGAATAGTCCTCGATGATCTGCTTCGTTTTATGTAAGAGTCATGAAAAACACAATTTGCTCCATTCAACTGGGCTAAGTTTTCACGTTTTTATGCACTCAACAGCTTTGATAAAATCTCTCACGTCATAACTGCAAGTAGTTACGCCATGTTACCTTTCATCTTTTGAAAATATTTTTGCTAAACACAGAAACGTATGGTTCTTAGCGTGTTTCGAGCAAATCTATCCTTGCCATCAACTGTTTCATTCACAATGACGCATGTAAAATGCAGATGACTGTTTTCTCAGACGTAGACAATGATTTGTGTGAGTGCTAATGCGGCCTCATGTAGTCCAAATCGGGTCGCCACGGGAGTCCCAGAGATCAAGATGAGCTATGTCATAATGCGCAGGTGGAAGGCTGCATTAAATATGTCCCACAGATTGATCTAAACCATCTTGAATCGCAGACTGTTTTAGGCCGATAGATGTGCTGCTATTCGCCGCACAAAATCGGTACAAAGATTTAGGGCTGCAAACTCTTTTTAGAACTATGTCCAAAACTTGTGTATGTACTACAAATGCTTTCTCGAAGGCTGCACAGTGCACACTGCTTTTTAGATAAAACCAAGTCATCATTATGAAATTCGTTTTGAATTATTGTTGAAAGTCTTTCCTAGAAATATGATTCTAAGGTTTACGAAATACAGACGCGAACAAAGAAATATTGGGTCGATTTCTGGTGATGACAATTGATCAGTTCTAAAAGAAAATCGCATTCCATTGATGCAAACATCGTGGCTAGACCTACCGAAGCAATTTTGTTTTTCAGATTGTAAATCATAAGTCATGAACCTGCAGTAATTACTTGCAATCTCTGTACGAAAATATGTTGGTTTTCTACAAAATGCAAGTGCAGTAATTGCACCTGGAATTGTAGTTAACTGGTGGTTTTTTTAAATTGATATTGTGGTGTTAATTGACAACTAACCGACCCTTCGTGGTCACACTGGTATATTGGCGTCGGGTTATGATTGGGTGATAATGAGAGTAAAGATGAATCAAACAGGAAAGAGCGGAAACCCGGTGCCGGCACGTATCTTATCGAGAAGTTGACATCAAAGGAAATTAAGCAGCTATACCCACTATCATATACTTGTACTGAGTTCCACCGTGCCCTCCAACCTCTTTCCCGAACAGAACTAGGTCTTGGAATGAATGGTCACCCGCCCATCCTATGACCCGGTTCAATTTTGCTTAACTCATTTGATCTTAGCTGGTTGTTAATTCCGTAGCATTAAAGGTAGGATTAGTTGCGTTCGTGTGTTGAGTAATGAACAGATTCGTGGTGAAATTGTTCCATCCGCACATCGCATGTGCTCATCATGCTCACCACTCGGATGGCGACAACACACACGCGCGCGCACGCGGCTGCTGCGACAAGATTCACCTTTTGACTCGACTGCGAGTCCGCGCCTCTTGGTTGGGGCCATGAGATAGCTGGAAGAAGACGATGACCACTGACCACTGACCACGGGGTCACGAGCGGCGTCTTTATCCTCTTCAATGACTGTTGTTGCGTCACACCGTGTATGCGCTGTCCGACTTAGAGATACTTGTTCACACGGACGTGGACACAGGCTCGACCGGACAAAACTCACGGCGATAATGGTTGTATTCTGTCAAACCCAACTTAGTGGATTTCGTTTATGTTTTGACATTGAACTATCGTTTAATGCTTTCTCGCAACAATGATGTATAATATAATAT
>QKMV01000753.1:3359-19571 GCA_003287335.1 Lednia tumana
ACGACTGCATGCCTAAAGCCTTAATAAAACGACTGTGCGCCTAAAGCCTATATAAAACGACTGCATGCCTAAAGCCTTAATAAAACGACTGTGCGCCTAAAGCCTATATAAAACGACTGCATGCCTAAAGCCTAAATAGAACGACTGCTTGCCTAGAGCCTAAATAAAACGACTGTGCGTTTAAAGCCTAAATAAAACAACTGTGCGCTTAAAGCCTAAATAACACGACTGCAATTAATGTCAAAACGCATCGAACGGCTGCGCGCCAGTCTCAGCACCATAGGCCACCCGCAACGCACGAGCCGCGCTCCGCAATACGAGATACTAATTCGTTTCGGTAGCAAATTTTTTTTTTTTGTAAAATATACAATTTTCACGCGAGGTCTTCTAAAAGAGAAACCCGAGTCTGATTAACATCTATTAAATTAGTCTTTTTCACACCTTTGAGTGGCACGTAAAATAAATCCATCTCCGTGTTAACGAATTTGTTGAAAGCATTATTGCGATCTGGTGAGAACGCTAACCTGCATTAATTTTGCTTGTACGAGTAGCGAATATGTACCATAGTCCGTCTGGATGGGATTAGTGAGAGGTCAACGGCTAATCGGCTGTAGTTGAACACAGTCTTTGACTCGCAAGGTTTCTATGAAATCTTTCTCTCCATTAAACTTGCCTCTAATTACGCCCTACCCGTGAAACGGGTTCTTTCTTCTGGCTCTTTTGAAATTCGGAAAGCTTTCTACATGTGCTACACGGTCGTGGCCACCTACCTACTATATTGTGCTTCGACCTGACTCAAAGATTACGTTTGTTCTCGTTTCGCATGGGTTTCCTCGCTCGCTTCCTCGCTTGCTTCTGTGCATGCAAATGACTTAAAATGGAAACGCGAATTAAGTTGTTACACTTCACTCTGTAAGACGTTTCGCCAGAGAACGTATGAAAGCCAAAAGTTTGCGTCGCTCGCCAGTTTCTGCACAATTTTCCACTCCAGATTTTCCATCCTTCGGGCGCGGAAAGAGCTGTTACCAACCAACAGTAGATTTCTTAGCTTCCGAACCCAGTTTGCAAATTAGTTTTTGTGAATTCCGTCCAAATTGTGTTTGAGGTAATTTCACTGTTGCTACGGCCTACTTAGCACGAAAAGCACTGCCGTCTGGTTAAATGTCAGTAAAATACACCGCCATATTACTGGTCAAGCTGTCAAGCGCATGGCTCTAAAACTAACTCTTGTAAAGTTCTTGCTCAATTCTAAGCAATATTTTGAACTCAATAAAACTAGTGCTGAGATTAAGAAGTAGTCTTGAGTCTAAAGACATTGATAATATTTTGGATTAATTTCGAGGAAAATTGTATTACGTGATATTTCTATCCTACATTCTGCTTCGTAAGTCGTAAATTTAAGAAAAGATTGACCCCCAATACGGCGGAATCCCTGCATTTATCTACACGGTAGTGCTACTCGTGCAACTCCCGATAACGAACATTCCGTCCTTTTGTTCAACGTTATCTCGCTGTTGCTCAGGCAACCTACACTATTTACTTACTGGGAGAGCATAATTTTCCGCCAGGAGAGATGGTGGCAATTAACACATGAAGGTATTTGGCTATAGAGCCTATTTTGTGGGTGTAACGCAGTATGGTCTCCCACAGCGTAGACTGTACACTCTATTTACATGGAGAGAATTTTTTTCCACCAGGGGCGGCGGTGGCAGTTAACAAAGGAAGGCATTGCTAGAGAGCATATTTTGTGGGTGTAACGCAGTAAGCTCTCTCACAGGGTAGACTCTACACTCTATTTACTGGAAGAGCATACTTTTCCGCCAGGGGCGATGGTGGCAGTTAACACAGGAAGGTATGGTTAGAGAGCCTATTTTGTGGGTAAACCCAGTATTCTCTCTCACAGGGCAGGCTGTTGAACAAACATTCCTCCCAATGTTGAAGGTAAGGCAAGGTTCGGGCAAGGCAACCTACAACAAACATGTCCCCACATGTTCAAGGCTGCGCGTGGGGCATCTCGCTACTGCTCTGGCCACCCTGGATCTACTCGTGGCCGTACATCGAGGGCGAGCGCACGGTGCCCGACGACGAGTGCTACATCCAGTTCATCGAGACCAACCACTACATCACCTTCGGCACGGCCATCGCCGCCTTCTACGTTCCGGTCACCGTCATGTGCATTCTCTACTGGCGGATCTGGCAGGAGACGGAAAAGCGGCAAAAAGATTTGCCCAACTTGCAGGCGGGCAAGAAGGACGTCAGCAAGAGGTCTACGAACAGGTGAGCGCGCCGAGCGGAACAAGTGGCACTGATACGTCCATGTCGATCAACAAATTCAGTTCGGGGCTGAGAGTGCAGCGGCATGTGTGCTCGTCAAAGGATGTATCCCGTGGGCTTTTTGAATAGGCTGTCAATCACTAGAGGGTATGTGGTGTGAGAGGGTCTGTAGTGCGTGTAATGACTTGTGTATGGGTTGTCACTTGTCATCTGTGGAAAGGTATTGGGAATGCAACTGGTAAGTAAACATTTCAATGAATGAAGAATTCACACCACATACCCTCTAGTGATTGACAGCCTATTCGAAACGCTTACGGGAGCCTTCTCTGACCAGCAGATTTGCCGCTGCACTTTCAAGCCCGAACGGATTTAGTCCCGATTAACCAGCTGAGAGAGAGAAAGAGAGAGAGAGAGAGAATCATTTGTTTATTGATCGAGTATCCTTCTTTTTATAAGGTGCCGAATCAAAGATCTTTCTGTAGGTAACCCACGGTTTGCCAAATAATGTACGAATAGATGTTTGAGGGCTTTTAAAGAAGTAGACGGAATAGTTTGCGACACGTTGGGAATCGTTAAGTGGACTTCTTAGAATTTTAACCCAGCTGTTTGAACAGTTTTGTTGAAAATCAGTGCTAAGATTAGGAACTAGAGATAAGTCTAAAGAATGTTTACTTTCACGATTATTGGCTTCAGTCCGGTCAGTACATTAGGCAAAGAAAGGGCTGGTAAAACTAGCGGTTTGGAAAAAAATTAAAATTTTCTGTCTTGGCTTGGAGTTTGAATATACTTTAGTAGTAAGAATTGGAAGAAATGCCCGTAACTACTGAATACTCGATTTGAGGCCAAGCGATTGTAGAAGATTTACTCTATTTTAATTTAATTTCATACGTATCGTAAATATAAAACAGCTTATCACATGCAGAATATTAATATCCTCTCAAAAATGCCTGCCTGCTCGAGGAATTAAACCCCGCACCTCCAGTTTTCATGACTTGCTCATACCATCTGATCTACACACGGTACGACATTTATGAAGTGAATTAATCTACATGAGTGGTAGATCTCACAAGGATCTCACATCTCCCATCTCAGCAGATCACATAATTTATTCAAAAGTCCCTTAAAACAGAATACATGGAATAGTAAACGTGACAGTGAAGGTATGGTATGGAATGGATGTCTGGATGAGGTAATGCTAATATGAATGCAAAAAACTTCTGAGAACGGATTATGCATACACACAAATTGTTTTAATTGAATAATAACTGTTTATAAAAAAGTGTTTCATCATTTGTATTGTCGTATAAATTTCTAAATTTGTATTTTTCAATGCTTAAAGATTACATCGAATGGAAAATAATAACATGTCACTAATTAAAATGCACTTAGCACAAGATATGAAATAAAAATATAAAAACTTGTTTGTATGTAGGTATTGTGACGTGTATATTCATAAACTATAATAAATTAAAATCAGAAATGAGCTCAATTATTGAGTGAGTTGTTAACGCTAACAGCTCGGCTACCGTGCTCGAGTTCGAAGAGAGATTACTTGCTAATTACTCGTGAACTATTTAGTATTAATTATTATTTGGACATGACGCATAATAAACACAGGATTCAGCCAATCAACGCCTAAATCAAAGGCTTAAAATCACATGGCCGAACGAGTGATCAAGCTAAATCCATCCACCGTTTCGTAAGTCAATCCTAAGAAAATGCAAATATTAAAACTAAGAGTACCTATCTTGTGTCTACATCAAACAATATCAATATCACTAGCTATATTGAATGAACACAAACGCCAGGCCGGCGGCCTCCATATCGGGTAGTACTAAATTTTCCTCGGCAAAGCGTTCAGCATTCTATTGTAGTTCGAGGAGCAAGAACACAAAACAATTGGAGGCAGCAACTTCCTGTGGTAAACTTACGACGGAACTGTTGCGTACGCCCAGACTCTAAATCCAGATCCTAGCGTTGGAGCAGCGTACTCTAGAAGTTAACGCCGACCACAGCCCGATACGTGCACAGTATATCAGTGGATTGCTCTCGTTCGGTCCTCCAAGAAGCGAGCGTCGCGAGGGGGATGTGGTAATCATGGAAAAAGTGGACAGTATTCGGTTATCTGTGCGTGGCGTGGCGTCGTGTGTAGGTGGCGCCCCAAACGCCGCGGGACTCGCGGGGGCGAGGATAGGGTGTGGGTTCGCGAGTGTGTGTGGGGGTTGGCTTTATGTGCGCACGTTTGCGAGCCGTCTGTTTTGAAAGTGGTGCGATTTTAGGGGTGATTTTTTTTACCTGAGTGTTGTTTGCTAAAGTAGGCTGGCAGGCACCTCGAGTAGGCAGGTATTTTTGAAGTGATTTTAACATTCTTCATGCAAATGGTGTTGATCTGATCGAAAACAAAGCTAACAGCTAGAAAGGATACAGTGGTGACGCCTGAGTCTGTCAACTGGGGAGGCGAATTATATTTTCATGGATGTGCTACAACCATAATGTACGCAATTTTTCATGTAGATAAGGAAATCATTCCAGTGTTCATACTTTCAGAAATGTGAATAGTAATGGACCACTAGCAATCCATAGGCAATCACCATTGTGGGATTGAAAATGCCATAAGAAAAGCATTGATCCCACAACATTTATTGACTGCAGTGCTTTTTTTCTAGTCGTCCAATGTTCATAGACCTTAGCGCTTCTATCACTTCCGTGGCGATTAAAAAAGTAATTGCTCGATCTAAAATCAATCACACGCGCAAATGTCAAAGCAAAACACTCACGAGAACCAGCAAGCAGCTGGGAAAAAAGCGTTTTCTCTGTCAGTTTCCGCATTGAAACGTGAAAAAGCACTGTGAATAAAGAAGATGGTTTTAATGTTAAATACCAAAAGGTACTTAAGTCTAGTTCTAGTTTAGGGTAGACAGTGTCTACCTTGCCTCCTCTGACGCTTCGCCACTGGAAGAATACCCCGCGAATTTGTAAATTTAAATTCTAACGTACCACCTACAAAAATAAAATGTGCCGAAGTAAGAAAGGCGGACTGGTATTTTTAAGATGTGGTCGATATGAGAAACACGTCTAGAGGCACTTACCTTGCGTAGTAACTTGATTGGTATTTTGGGTGGAAAAGAGAAATACACACAATGTCCATTTCTTTAGACTCATGTCTAGAGCGTTTTTTTCCCCTGAAGAAGTAAACAGCTAACTTTACGAGACGTTGGAAGTTTAAGTGGATTTCTTAGCATTCCAAACCAGCTAGCAATCACTTTTTTCTAAAGTAGACACAAAATTATTGCATGAACCTGTTGTGATTTTCCGCTAATTATTCAAATTGAGGCGTTCTTATTGATCGCCAGAACTTTTCAGTAACATGACTATTGGCACTGTTATGTTCAGTCAGTTTAAACAACCGCTGTCATATTTTGGTCGAAGAAAATCTCATTACGCAAGTCCACGAATTCTCCGCGAACCAAGCCATCGAATGTGCATTAAAGAAATCTTTGCCAAGTCCACGCCGAGCAATCAAGACCGAGCGAGATCCGCGTGACGCCAAATTTAATCTCAAGATCAAGGGCCCCTTAGCGCGAGCACATTTTTTTATAACTCGCCATAAAAATAATAATTGAAGAACGATTTAATCATCTCTTTTACACACTCCACAGACGCAATGCGACGTAAAAAAAAATCCCATCCAAATTAACCCGTCAATATTTACCGATCCATTAAACTTTTTATTCCTCGCTAAACGAAACACGCGAAACTATCGCCGTTTGAGCGGGCTTAAATTTCAAGCCACGCACCACTCTGGTAATGTTCCCGTCGTATTTCAAGACGGTCTTGAGTCTTGACGTTTAATATTCCCGTACAAGCTGTCAAATGAAAGCCAAGTGAAATGAAACTGTCCAATTTTGTACGGAATTGGAACTTGTGAACTGCATTTGCACGACTCTGCCTTATTTCCGTCCATAAATGCGAGCGTTTATGCTCATAACTCATCGCCGTTAGTGCGAGTCAGTGTAATGCAGTTTCAGTAGTAAACTTGATGGAATTTAGCACACTTTATGGCTACTATTGGTTTTAATACCCTTGTGTTCTCATGCAAGCTAGTTATTGTCGGTCCTTCCTTTGGTTTGACCGATCCATAACAACACTATTTTTATGCTCTACTACGGATGGCATTATTATGATTTAGCAATCGCCATCTCTCCGACCCATACGAATAAATACATATGTATAAATACTTCGAAATGCTTGGACAGAGAGGTTGGAGAGTTTGGAACTAGTACAGCAGATTCACTCGCCTTGCTATCAGCCTCTCGACAGCAAGGATTAGTGGAGGAATCCGATGCTGTTCAATTGTTTAGTCGTAGCAACTACTCGTGGAGGTGCCGGGTATGGAACCTGGCGCCTCCACGGCCACTTAGAGTAGAACTGGATTATCGGCGATGACTTTGATGGTGACTGTAATTGTCATTGCACCTTAAGGTGGAATGAGGTGCAGGTTAAAAAACACACCAGATTTGCAGTTTATTTTAATTACTGTAGCTAAACTTTCAGTGGCAGAGTCACCAAACTTGGTTACCTCCAAGAGAATTTAACTGGCTTTCTGAAAAGATGTATTGGAAAAATTTCAAACAAACACGTTGTTGTTGTAACATGTTTACATGTTGAGAATGTATTGGAAATGTTTTTTTAAATACTTGATTTTAAGTGGGATATTATCATTTTTTTCAACTTAAATAAGGTTTTTTAAAAACTGATAAATATAAAACTTTGAACACACACTTTTTTAGAAAGACAGTTTTAATTCTCTTGGATGTAACCAAGTTTGGTGTCTCTGCTACTTATAGTTTAGCTGCAGTAAATAAAATAAACTTCAAATTGGTTGGGTTTTCCCAGTTGCCTCTCACCCAGCCTTAAGAATGAGCATTTTGGTTTTGGAATACGAGATACGAATACGAGAGCGAGCAGAAAGTATTTTTTGAGTAGGTTGAGGGGGCGGGGGGTTATAACGAAGCAAATTATAAGTAATTTCATATGTAATCGAATTATAAGTATCGAGCCCTCGAGCAGCCAGGTGGTTTTGAAGTGATATTAATATCCGTCAAATTAGAACTAGCCGTGTAAATGGCTTTACATTTGTAATCCTTGTCGTGGTGCATATTCTTTGTGACGTAGGTATTCTCTCTGCCTTGTGGGTCAAGGTTTTGCTTTAAGGACCCATCGGTTGCCTAGTAGTGGTGTTACGTATAGTAATAATGTTACAAGAAATATTACGTAAAACGTGTCTCCAATTGAAATGAATCGACAACATTCAAAAAGGCTTAATCCAGAGTCAATAAGGACTTTTTAAAAGCTACCTCCATAATAAAAGCATTACACTCACGATTTTAATCCTCTCTGGAATGATCTTTTGAATGTGGTCTATTGCCAAAAAGATTTTAATTGTTGTTATTGACTGTGGAATAGCAATTATGCACATGGTCTACATTCTATTTGTTATAAGAAATCTCCAAACAGAACCCTGTGTATGGCACTTGTACATTTCGATCTTATGAACTATGAGGGTCATTGAAGACTTTTGCATAACGAGTTCGCTTTTATTCTTCCGTGTTCGCTTGCCACTGATTCTGAGCGGACATTTTTGTTACGTTCGTTCGTTTGTTCGTTCGCTTGCAGCGAGGAGGCTGTGGACATGGCCGACTGGAAACGGTCGCGCTCGGAATCTAGCAATGGCGGTGAAGACACGGACTGCACAAACTACCCGAACACCGTCTGCATGGACCCGCACCACTACTTCCCGCAACGCACGGTGAGTGACGCCACACTACACTCACTATGGGTGCTGCTTTGGGCGCTAACAAATGCCTTGCATTTGCTCCCAACGCCTTGAACACCTAGCCGCAAGACCATAGAGATGAATCCTGTTCCACAGAGATGTGTCTTTCCGCTGCGATCCGGTGCATAGCTCGGTCAAACAAACCAGTTTTGCGTGGGTCGGTGGCGGCCATATTGGTGCATTTGGGGGCACGCGAATTGAAAGCTCACGTGTGAGAGCGTATCTGACAGGACCAACTGATCGCCATTGGCCACACATGCACCAATATGGCCGCCTTGAGGCTTTTGTCATGACCTCATAGGAACATAGCCGGGTACGTCGAAAGAACGTTGAGTTGTGTCTCTCTGGATTAATCTCTATGGCTTGACTACGCCAAGGTCATGGGAGAACTGACCTAAACAACTACAAAGAGAATGAGCCAAATTCCTATGTATCGCTCAAGTAACCATGCTGAAGAAACCATTATTGTATTGCAGTTATTACAGTATTATTGTCTCCATTAGGGGTAATTGTGGTGGAGGGGGGGGGGGGAATTCACGTACATTTTCTTGATCCTGCCGTACCCCGGCTAGCCCTGTGTTATGGTATAGGAGGTGGCTCCATGGGGCTGTGAGACTTACGCCTGTGAAAATAGACATTTTCCAGTCAAGAAAAGAATACTAGATTTACGTACTGAGGAAAGCCACTTGAGTTGTGATTTTCCTATCCTGCCTGGGCTAAATTTCAAAGCTAACTTATATCAAACACCCAAATTTGTATCAAATTGGATGTGGCATTTAACCCATAAATGATAGGGCAATCACAACCCAAGTGGCTTTTCTCAGTAGGTATATTTAGTTTTCTTGGCTGGAATAGGTCTTTTCACGTGTATATTTTCTTGATCCTGCGTTACCCTGGCTAGCCCTGTGTTGTGGTATAGGGTGTGGCTCCATGGGGCTGTGAGAGTTACGCCTGGGTCCTAAGATTGGAAAATACGAAGTAGGCATTCGTAATCCGAAAATACCGTTCAAGAAGTTTGCTCAGTTTTTTTTTGTGGTCTGATTGGCGAGCCTGGCCAAGGCTGCCTTGATGGATGGCTCACCTTATGCTGGCAATGCTGTAGAGCACCACTTTCTTAGGCACGCCGGTCCGGGAAAGTATGTAATGAGGAGTTAGTGGCAGATGGAAGACCTATTCGATTTTAAGTTAATTGTAATTCATGCCGCTAAATCAAAAGGGGCATAGTCACCAAACGGAGTACGGGGTTACATCCAAGAGGATTTTTGTGGCTTTCTGAAAAACGTGTTTATAAACGTATAAACGTTTATTTTATCAGTTTTGTTTTAATTACGTCGTGTTGATTAGAATGTGTTCATTTTTTCAACGAGGTATTTTGAAAAATGTATGAAAATAAAACTGTGAAACTCATTTCTTCCGAATGCCAGATGAATCCTCTTGGCGGTTACTACGCTTGGTGACTCTGCCACTAGCGGCTTGGCTGTAATAATTAAAATAAACGTGAAATCGGGGGAGTTCATCCAGACTGTTATGTCCAACAACAGAAAAAAGCGACGCTCCTTTTTCTTCTATTATCTTGTTAGTGGTTTTGCGCCATGCGGTCGCATTTGAAGACAACACTTGACCGGCCGCACCGTCACTTGTGCGTATGTGTATCATACCACGTCATATCACGTGCGGGGGTGAGTGTATCATTCAATTGCCGACCATGCGGCACGCAACATTTCTCATTTCATTGCTGTTATAAAATGCTCGGTATTATTACTATCGTTACTATCGTTATATGTCCAGATTCCGCAGCTGGTCGGTAGTTACGGTGGCCAACCCGTGCCCGTAAAATTCCTCGTAGGCAGAAATTAAATCTGCCGCAAAAAACTACAGACCTATGCTATTTTAACAAGGGTGCAGTACCTGCGGTGAACGTTGAAGATTTTTTTTTTGAATTTCAAAATGATATAAGTTTTACGATGCTTGATAAAAGTTATGCGTGTGGCTTTTTGATAGTCCAAGAGCGGCGGTGGCTTGGCGAGCGGCGTTGTTATTAATATGATGGCCGCCGGTGGTGAAGAGCTTGAAGCTGGCGGAAAGATTTCCTTTGTGGTTTTCGTATGAAGAGAAACCGGGCGAGTTTATCGGCGAGTAGGTTATTTGTTTGCATGGCCTCGTAAAACCGCAACCGAACTGATATTGGCCTGAGTTTTCATTGGCTGTTCTGTGCTTTGCTGGACGTACGCGTCACTTCATTGGTTGGATGGAAATAAATTAGACCGTGGCAGCTGATCAGCATAGCTATCGCGTCGCAAGCTGATTGAATTATGGCGCGGGCCGAGCAAGAAACTTGACGGGAGGGAAACTTTGCGTCAAAGACGGGAAGCGACCGTTTTCCAGCATCCTGTCGACTTGATGAGCTGACGTGACGCGATCACGTTTCCAATACAAACCGAACCTTTCAGCTCAATTACGCCTCGCTGGAATCGAGCTTTTGACGCGAGATTATAATACCAACGTTATGGCTGCTTTTTTTATTGCCGTCTAACGTTTTTGTAAAATTTAAGTTTTTTTAACACGCTATTAGATAAAATAAATATGGTATGAGACGACGTATATTCGACAAAGTTGCCCAGTTCGTGCAGAAATTGAAAAGAATTGTATGATTTTTTTAACTCATGCCCTTTTCCGAAACTTATGTTTTCAAAATAAAACTGCTTCACATACTATAAGCAAAAGCAGAAGCTTTGTACTCCCGAGGAAGAATTTTGCATAGTTTACGAAACCGGGCAAGTTTTTGCGGTTTTATTTGCATTCATATCCAGTTTGTGAAACAGTTTATTTTTCAATAGACTTTGGCCTGTGACAGTAAGCTTGTCGATAGGGAGAATTTGCATTTGTTGTTTTGAGAGTTGTTTTGAAAACTGGTGCATAGATAAGAAGATATAGATGCAAGTTACTTTCATTATTTTCATTTGTAAAGGTTAGAAAATGTATGACTCGTTCAGGCTCGAAAGGGCTACTTAACACTAAATGCAACCCGCGGTAATTCTGTGCATGTTAATTCCACTTTAATTACCCCGCCAATACGCAGTTGCATACTCAATGTATTATACCTTTCATTATTTTTGAGGTTCAATCCAAAAAAGCTCGCTTCCATAGTGGCAAATTCTCTACCACTGTTGTGACATTAGTCAATCACGCCCAGACAATAGCGTGATCATGAAACTTGCAGCGTGCAAATTCAAGTAATCAGACTTTGAGTTTTTTTTTTCTCAGAGTTAAGAGTTAGCTCTAAGGTTCAAGTGCCATCATCACCACGTCAACATGGCGAGCCACATCGTAAGGGAGTTTCCATCTATGATTTAGAGTTAAAGTGAAAGTTGAAAAATAACTTAGTAACAACCAGTTTCAACGGCAGAGAATTTCATTTGTTGCGTTGAGTAATCTCTTATATTAGCTAAGAGTTGATTTATATTAAAATATAGACTTAGCGCTGGATAAAACGTTGAAATGTGGTTCTTTTTGAAGGGCAACGCAAAACAACGACGTTCCGCATGGATTCTGATACAAACCTAGATTTGTACGCATTAAATAAACCGCTAATTTTGTGCTGAACTGAACGTTGTGAAAAAAAAACTGTAACATGGTGATCGCGAAGTAACGTTTTGTAGCCTTTAGTTACAAAAGTTTATTCGTGAACAACATTAAGAATCACAGTGCGTTCTAATCTAATCCCAGCAACTACCTCTGAATTTTATGTGAATTTTGAAGGCAACTATGATTACATCGCTACATCTTTAAAGAAGAATATTCCATCATTATTTAAACTCACTGCTTTGATTCATTTTTCCCCAGAAAAGGAGGTGTTATTATGATTTATTGATCAAACTGAAATTCAAAATAAAAAATAAACAATTTCCTGTCACATTATACGTGTTTTCTTAACGTTGTTTCTTTGAAATTTACATATAGAAGACACTAGACAACTTAAAGCTGTTTCATCCGACGACGAAAATACTAATTCAAATTTACGTCGTGGAGTGTAATATTGTGCCCGTTGTTCTGCCGAAGGCTGAAGGCGCTTATCGAAGTTGCATATTATGAAAGCCTGGCGACGGCTGGCTGCCGAGTTGATGAGCAAATAGCAAAGCTGCGTTCAAACTTGCACGCGAAACCACAAACTGTGAGATGTTGCGAACGTACGATACGAACCATTGACATACATGCATGTGCATGCTTGAATATTAATATCCCACGCTATGCCACCTTAGCGCTAGGACCTTTGCAGGACCAGAGAACAATCAAAAGCCACTTGTCTGATTCGAGTCACAGTTTCGTTGGTTGCTTTGAAAGACGGACTACAGCTCGATCAGGCGAGTGGTAATATTCTTTGAAACCAGTTGGAGAGTGGGAATGGCAGGGAAACTTTGAGATGTTCTTGGTGAATCATAGTGACGTTTAGAAAAACCCATCCGAGCTTTAGTTTGCTTTAATTACTGCAGTCAAACTGTAAGTGGCCGAGACACCAAACTTTGTTCATTCCATACAGAATTCAACCGGAGTTCTGACAAAATGCATTTGAAGTTTTTATTCTTGTTGCTTTTTGCTAAATTCAGATTCATCGTGCAGATATTACTAATTATTTGAAATTTAAATCTGAATTTTGCAACACATTTTGAGAACAGCTTTTCAAATACATTTTGTCAAAAGGCCAGTTGAATTCTCTGCGGAATGAACCAAGTTTGGTACCTCTGCCACTTACAGTTTGACAGTAATTAAAATAAACACCAAATCGGGAAGTAGGCTTGATCGTCTGTGCTAACACTGTCTTCGCTAACAACCCCTTCGTCCGTACGCAAACCTGCTCCTTCAGCTGACTTTCGAGCATTTTCATTGGCTGGAACCCCAGATAAAGACTGGTCGAGTTTGGATTCTCATGTTAGAACAAAGCACAAACGGACAGAGCTAACAAGGACAGATTATACTTTGCTTTACGTGCATAGCGTATGGTGCCGGACAAATCCATTACCCCCCTGGATAGGTACATATTTTATCTTTATTGAAAATAAAGCTGTATATGAATGCTAAAAAATTCGCTTGAACTTTCCCGACGATTCGTAAACTATGCTGCAGAATAAAACTAAATAGTAAAACGCCGGAAAAGTTTTAACGAATTTCTTAGTATCATACCAAGTTTGTGAATTTTTTTATGAAATCTAATACTTAGGTATAAGCGAGACAGACACGAGAAGAAAACAAAAATGTGGTTTTACTTTCGTCTGTATTTTAGCATTGCCAAGATCTGTCTTGTGGCAAGGAGCAAAGAATAGGGGAGGAGGTCTCGCTCTTTCAACGCGGTTGTGTTTGCACAGCGCTTTCCGATATGTCAGCTCTCTATGTCACGTTCAGAATCAAGGCGTTTTCGTTTTCCAATACGTTTCAACCCCAGTTTAGTGCACGGCATGGCTGCTATACCTACCGTATTATACCACCTACGAACGTATACTTTGTGGGGTAGCTTTATAATCACAACGCCAACATCAAAGAGACCGGAGTATTTATAAAATAAAACTCATCTAATGCAGATTGTAAAGGCGTTTTTTCCGTCTATCTCTTTCGATTATCATCTCTTCCTTTTATACACTTTTCTTTGCCACGTTGACCCAAATAACCGTTCCCATGGAATTAAACGGATTGAATATTAATGCCACGGCGTCGGCGGCATCGGCGCCTCACGGATTTAAACAAAACGATGCCCGGTTCAATCTTGTAATAATAAAAGCCATAGGACTTTGATGAAAACGGACCTGGCGTGAGAATATCGCGCAACGTCCAATTACGGCGTTAGATTTCTGTCCCCGGACAGGACAGTAGCTTTCCACCTAGCTAAAGAGGATGGTGAATCTATAGCGGCAGCTGGAGAAGTCCATCCAACTTTCAGGTTATTTTAATTACTGCAGTCAAACTGTAAGTGACGGATACACTAAACTCAACTTATTCCGTAGAGAATTCAACAAGAAAATGTTATCCTCTCTGCTTTTTTTTACTCAAATTTGTTAAAAGAAGTGGCAAACTCACAGCACTTTTGAGGTTAACAAATATTAACAAGAAAAAAACGTAAAGTATTTCTTTCAGAAAGTCAGTTAAATTCTCTTTAAACCAAGTTTTGTGTCTCGACCATTAACAGTTTGGCTGCAGAAATGTAAAATAAACTAAAATTCTAGTAGGTTTTTGCAGCTGTCACCACATCTACCACAATACTGAATTATTTAGAGAAGGTTCTATATTTGATGGCGTTTAATTTCTAATGAAATAGGAAACACTGTTATTATTTACATTACACCATGAGAGCGGAAAACCACGGTGACATTGAGCCAGACGCTAAAAATATACAATGGCAGCTCATTATTGTCAATTCCGCCAAAGAGCATAATGTTGCCTACTCGCTGTGAACGAGTTTTTAGCAATTCATGATGACAGAAGCGAACAATATTTCACTTAAAGCCTTCCATTCATGGATTCCCCTTACTGCCTTGGCTTGAACCACTTGAACATAGGCACAAAATAGATCCACGAGGTTTAAATTACCGATTCGAATCAAGTTTTTGAGAAGTAAATGGGGCTGCTCGAAACTAATAATTTGAGGGAACCTGGTTTAGCGCCGGTTTCACCATATTTTTAAACTGAAGTTTCAATAGAACTCTCATAAGATAAAATAGGTCCACTTAGTGCTTGTGATTGGATATTGTCATGATACCATCTCTTAGCTCAGAGCTGAAAATCTTAGTAATACAGCCCCAATGTACCTATAAGAAGGTTAAGCTCAAATAATAAGCAGACCAACGTGTTTTAATAGTTTTAAAATCATGACGTTCAGGGAAAAAATGTCTGGATGTCTCTTTCGTCTGCGAAGGATTAAGATGAGAATATCGATCAACTACAGCAAAACTTGAAATTAACAGCAGGCTTTTTTTCTTTAAGTCGAAATGGAGATTTTTTATCGTTTATTATAAGTCGAAATCATGGAAACGTACAAACAGTTGCAAAAGATCGAAAAAAATCATGAACTAACTTTTTAGACGTGAATTTGTTTCCTAAAAAATATGCAAATTTTCAAACCTTGTTAAATTTTTACCTATAAGGTAAGGTAAATAATATATTCGCCGTCAGGGATATGAATGAAACGAAATTATAAATCAGTTTCAGCTGCTAATCGAGCTATGAAAAACATTCATAACACATATCATGTCTCCGCAAAAACATTGAAAACGTGCCAAAAAAAAAGGATGAAATATCACTATCGATCCTGTATCTACTTTAACGTCTACAGAGACGAAGGTGCAATTGTAATATTCCGAACATTGTGCATTCAAACGACAGTATCGAAGCATTGAATCGCAACCATGCACGACGACAGAAAATGCACAAATGCACAAATGCACTTTGCAGTTTGTTATTGACGCGAACCAGAAAAGCGTGAATTTCGCCGTTTCGAATTGTAAAGGACTCGTCGCGTCTGGCGCTGGCATGATTTGAATGTGGATCGCTAATTGGAAATAATGGCCCGCCGCTGCAAATCAATACCGATCGCTCGCGACTTACTCTTCCATTTATACAGTTTACACTCCACACAGTTTCCCAACCAGCCACCAATCAGCACACGTGTCACTGGACAGCGGACCGACAAAAAAACAGAAAACTCTAGCTTTGTTTAATTAATTGCTTTTGTCTCAGTCGATGTGTTCATTTTATTGCATTCGGTATGAGCTGATTCTCCAATCCGGCGAGGACTCGTAACTAGCAAAACGTACCATTTGGTTGGAATGCAATCGCGGAAACGTAAATAGTTTCATGCAGCTATATGCCACGTATTTCGGAGGTCATTCAACGAATCACCACCTTTTTCCAATTTGTATGAACACCGATTCATATTCATGCACACATACTGTAGAACCCGACTTTGAACATTATTATTATTTTGTCCCGAGTTCAGAATTAAATATATATTTTTTATATTGGTGTTAAGCGACTCACTGCATTGACAACTGGCCCTGTGGCACTAGTCTATTGGCGTCGGTGTTTAACGACGCACTGTATTGACAACTGGCCCTGTG
>QKMV01000754.1:0-19569 GCA_003287335.1 Lednia tumana
TTAGCGAAACGTTGGCAGTTTAGTTTCAGTTAAGTTTTCAGCATTTTAACCCAGTTATTAACAGTTTTTTTAAAAGCTATAGTGCTGAAATTAGTCAGGAGATATGAGTCTCAAAAAAGTAACATTGCTAATATGATCGTTGTATCAGTCTTGTTCAGCAGGCCTATTTTACAGCTCGAACACATTGCTAATATTCTTAAAATTATTACTAGCCGTGTAATTGGCTTTAAAAGTTTATTTCTTGACATTGCTAATATGATCGTTGTATCAGTCTTGTTCAGCGGGCCTATTTTACTGAAACTATTTTTTTCCTGATATGTTTTTTTTTCAATCGAATCCGTGACCCACGATGAATCTAAAATCCGGACCAAGCAGCTGGGTTCCGTTTCGACGTTCTTTGCTTCTTGTAACGTCATTAATCACTTTCAAGTTTCAGTGAAAAAAAAAAAGCGTATTTAAAAAGGCTTCTTATTTCCCACACTTTCGCATCTCAAACAAAAAAGTACACGTGCAGTTGAAAAATTTTCAGAACGCGAGAATTACAAATCAGCAGAATTCTGTAGGAACATCAACATTTTTTAATGTAGGTACAATATTATTTCTCCCGGGACGATGAGTTTACTCTGATTTCAATTCTTCGACATTACAGTGAAATTATTACGGAAATTTCCCTTCATATCATCGCTGTAGTTAAAAGCAAGTGTTTGAAAGAATTATGCAGCTTGCCATTGGATGTCTCAATACCAGCTAATCACAGGCAAATATGTTTTAAAAGTAACGTAGCAAACGTTATCCATGGCCAGCAAATGATTCAAGCCCGAGAGGAAATGACGTGTGAAGTTCGCTGAAATGTTCGAGATTTGAGATCAAAATCTACATATGGACGAACGTAGCACAAAATCTTCCCTAACAAAGTAAGCGTAAAAATGACCATAATTTAAATATTCTACTCTACATTATTTGTCGAAAAACGCATTTTTCCCGATCAGATGGGAGAGAGTGCGAAAGAGTGAGTGAGGTCGAACGAGATGCGTACATTTTTTCGAGAAAAGTCGACGGCGATGAAATCACCTGTTGAAGCGCGGCGCGCCGCGACTGCCGGCGTGGGGCGCATTCGGCGCTGTTACGCGACGAGGGGGAAGAAAACTTTGACTAGTTCGGGGTGGGCGTACCACCGTGTACCGTGTAGCCCACAAATCAAGTCCCATTCGTTTTACCTGTTGCTGAACACATTTCGCGTCGTTCCACCGGCCACGGGAACGAAACGTAAGCAACAGATATGAGCTCCAATTCATCATTCGACGACGCATTTCATTCGCATTGAAACACATTTTGATTTCAATATTAAATATTATAAATAATTTCAATTTAGGAAATAATAGTTTCGACCGTTTGCATTATTAACTGATAAAAGTACTTGAAGTTATAAATTTAAAACATTTTTTTATGTTACCTACTACACCTACTCTCCACCCGAACTAAACAAGAACAATTTTTATCTAGATTTCTCCTCGGTTTCTCTCGGTAAAAATTGTTCGCATACACTACATCTTAATATATAAAAGTAGCTATTAAACTAAGACGCGATGGCGTGGAGTTAGTGCAAATTAGATGGGTTTTATATGATACTTATAATTCAGAGCTTGTTCTTACTAACTTCCAATTCCCCACTGATATGTAATGGTGTTATTTTGCAAGCTCCAAACACTTACTCGTGAATAGATAACTCCGAGTAAGCTTAATAAGCTTAGAGATCAATGCGTTCGTTAAACCATGGAGTTAAGCAAAGATGTTTGCTTTGTAAGATTAATTAACAAGAATGACGTGCTACTTACCGACGGTTTTAATATCCCTGGCTAAATTATAATTTATCGGTTACCGACAGTGATTCATATTCTTGAACAAAAATGGCCGAAACACCAAGATGCTTCAAGCGCTGTTTGTGCCAAAAAGTGGCACGTGAACACCAAGCCATCATAAAATACCGGCTGTGAATGTTTTCGCCGAACGCTAAACAGCGATCGTAATACTAACTAGAAACTGAGAAGCTGGCTTTAATTTTCTTTCCTCTTCGATCCTGAAGCTTCCACTGAAAACCTGTGCCACCAAGTTATGTAATCCCTCGCAGCTCATGAATGCCAAGGCTTATAAGACTGCTCAACCTACTAAACGACGAAAGGTTGTGTATTTATTTAGATGAATTTTAACTTGAATTTATGTCCCGACAGATCCGGCACTAGGGTCGGTAATGCTATTTCATGCGATTCGAGAAGTGTACCCAAATAGAGATGTGTCTCCTTTTTTTTGTCAAAAATCAATACGAAAGAGTAATTTTAGGTCAAGAAGGTTTTAACATCATTCAGTTTCGTGGTTGAAAGGTAACTTGAATAAACTGAATTAATAAATTGTATTAATTAGCCGGCAAAAAAGCCCGAAAATAATGCCGAATGGGTTATTGCCTAATATCTAGCAAATTCATAGTTATACCTCCCCCCACCAAAAACATCTCGCAAAGAGTCACTATTTATTGGGTTTTTTTTTCGGAAAATTATAATCTTGACAAAATTTTACTTTGCCAGCTTGGCTTTTATAGATGGTAACTGTAACCAGTACGTGACGGATGGAAGTAAATCGAACCAAAAACTGTCCAATCTAATCGGAATACAAACCCGGAATCTCTCGATTACGCGACAAGTGTTCTACCGTGGAGCTATCCTGGTACACATTCTTAAGGTGCGCTAGCTTTACGAGAATAAAAAACAAGAGAAAGAACGTGCTAAGTCTGTCCCGTGATCCCACATTGATTAGTTCAATAGTTTATTATATTATTATCATTTCGGAAATAGGTCCCTGGTTCCTTACCAGTATCGGAATATTCTCAGTACGCTAATATTGGTGGGCTAGGTGTGCTTTTCACACATATATAAGTGATTTCCGACGCCAATAGACCAGTGCCACAGATCCAGTTGTCAATACAGTGCGTCGTTAAACACCACTATAAAAACAAGTGATTTCCGGGCCCGTGCTTGAGCTGAAATAGTGTTGATGATGTAAATGGCTCTCCGGTGAATTTCAGAACCAATTTTTGGTGGTTTTACACGGTATTAACGGGTTTGCTATATCAACCTGTCAAGATGTTAAAGTAAATTTATGCGTTCTAGGTTGATTATTCCATGAAATGATGTAAGTGGAACAAACCTCTTCTTAGTTTGATGCTTTCCTAACAAGCCATACACTGAAAGTTTTTCAGTTGGCAGCATCTCTTGGAAACTGACCTCGCAGAATATATTTTAGCTACTCCGCAAACTAGCAATGGCTGGAGATTGAGGGGATGATTTTTGAAGGCATTTTTACAATCTACGAAATTTAAATCATTTTATTACTTACTTTATACGGAATGAAATGAATATTTATGCTATAGAAAGCGCCAACCATGTACTACACTATGCAAACCGCCAGTTAGCCACTCTTTTGTTACAGTTTATTTGCGAATAAAATAAATACGCGGATAGTAATGCGTGATATGTAGTTTACTGTATCCTGCGTAAATAAATCCTAAATCCTAAACACTTCCCGTCAGGAAATTGACTCATTTTTCAATCTCCTTCAAAGCATGTACTCAGACATACTATAAAGTGGCATGAAATTCACCGTTGGCTGTTATATGAAGTGGGTTTGCTGTGTGGAATATTAACTACAAACTTATGCTTGTAAGTACTTTCTACAATTTTAATAGCTCTGTGGTCGGCGTGATCCATCAAGGGTAGTTTGTTGTGTTGTGTAGAAACGGTCGATAGCTGAAATAGAGCTTGGAAAGACGACAGTAGGAAGGAGAAAGATAATGGACTAACTGTAACATAGGGTTAATATACCCATAAGTGCCCTATCCTTAAAGTACTTACACAGATCACGGGAGGTGAATTAAGAATAACTAAAACTTTTTTTGTAATTTGTGCGTACACGCTTGACCGTTTATAAATATAAACAAGGTTCGTATTTGTGGGGTGATCGGTTCGTCGCTGAAGTATTATCATCGAGTTGGTACAACAACAGTCAATGTCCAAGGTCACGTGCATTATTTCGTCTCATAAAACTATCTTACTTCTTGAGGATTTGCACAAAAAACAATGGTTTATCGTCATAAAGCCCTAAAAGCATGTATACTTTCGCCAAAAAAACGAAAAAAATATTGGTGGAGGTGCCGAGTATTGGTTGCTTTGCGGGCTGCATTTAGGAGCAATGACTGAAAGAATTCAATGACAACGTTATTCCTGCAAGTATAAATTCTTTTTACTTGTTTTATGCTGAAGAACAATATGATTATTCACATTTGACTAAATACCGTGTTCATAATAGGTGCGAACTGAAATACACCTGTAAGTACTAAGCAGAGTAACATTCTTCGCTCGACGGGGGGAGGTCAAGCAAGGCGGGAAAAATGTGCTTATAAACTTTACGGAAAATGTGTTCTATCCTAGCCTTTTGTTAATTAGTTTATAGCTTTATCTCGCTGTTGTACGATTTTGTGTGGGTTGACAAAAAAAGACCACTCTAAATGTCCCAAAATCACCAATAATTATGTGTTTCCTTGGGTATACGCTTAGGCAATCGAATGTCTTTTTTCCAATCGCTTCACGTCCTCCTTATCTTCATACCAAGCTGTAAAACTATTAACCACGCTACATTTAAGCTACCTACTTTGAAATACAACTGTTCTGATACGAGGCTGAAGTCACCATGTACAACTATAATATAGTTACTCCAGCACTCATCAGATTAGGTAGCATTCTCCGCATCTACCTAAAGCCAAGCCCTCGTCGAGTTTAAAACTCTGAGCATTGTACGCTTCAAACTTATATTACGATGGAAAGGAAATTAAGAATTTCAAATTAGTGCCATGCAGTCTAAGAGTTGACCCACTCAGTGTTCGGGCGCATACGCCGTGGAAACAAATAGTAGTGTGGATTGAAGAGATAACGGAAAGATTCGAATCACGAAAAAGATGTTATCATTGAGTTTCTACATCAAAATTCACAAATGAAACGAATAGACATGGCTGCCTTTTCATGTGCAAGAAAGGTTCAATTTAGCTGGAACGCATGCATGCTATGGCGCTCTCAATTGAAGCAAGCACCGTGGAAGGTAAATCATTATATTTCTATTTATATCTATGCACGTGGACTACGCACTCGCCTTTGCGCTTTTGTAAGTTTGTTGTTACTCGTTACTCATTAATAATCATACCTCTTTAGAAAAAACACACATTTATTATAAAGAGAAAATGCATAGCTAGGAAATTCTACAAGTGAGGTTCGTTCTATTTTCAGAATCCTTGCGTGCGAGTAACACGCAAGTCACAACGCAACACGCGTATATTACGCACCTGGGATTCCCTATCGATCCTACGGGACGCCAAATTCGCTTTTCCTTCGTTATGTCATTAGGCAGGAGCGAATATACTCTATAACCCGACTTGAGTTCTCAACTAATTACTCCTCCGGTGAAGCAAATGAGGTAGCTAACCACTAAAAAGCTTCAATCAAAAACAATACGTCATGACTTGCACGGGTGTGATTACATTTTAAATCAGGCTTGCACGCGCAGGTAGTGAACACAAGTTGTGCTTGTTCAGCCCGTGCCTAGTAGATTTTTAGCTTACATGGAACTGATACTGAACTAATATAGCCCACAATGTCATATTAGCATTAATCCTAAAACATTTTTTTTTCATCTCAAGAGAAAAAGTCTATGTCTGGGACTCAACCCAGTCTTTCATCAGCTTTATTGAAAAATGTCTTTATTTTGTTTGAAAGCTGGGGGAGAAATAGACAATGAAAAACAAGGTTGGAATCGAGTTTCGTTCCAACACCAATACTTTGTAGCAAAAACTGGTGCATACAATGGGAATATTTAGAAGAGAAGTTCTCTCTGAATTTTAATTAACACCGCTCTGATAAAACTCTCGATCAATCATATGAATCGCATTCCAGACTGAGAATTCAGCTCGCTGTTTTAGACTGATAATATCCAGGAAATTGATCGGATATTTAAATATTCGTAGGAGCCATTTTGAATTATTTATGAGATTTTACATGATCTTTTTACGCAAAGCAATGCCCTGGAATAAACTCGTCCAGATATGTATGGACACGTGAATGTTTATTGAAACAAAACATACTTTCCGAACAACGCTCTTGGTCAATATTTCCCACAATAATAAGCACGTCATGCTGACATTCCCTCAGCATACATTTCAGTGATATTCCAATACAAAAATAACACATGTTCAAACGGTAAGTGAACAGATCCGATCACAAGATGCAAGTCTGAGCCAACTTGTTTGTCCTTGCTAGCAATTCTAAATCGTTTACTTTGACGTAAAACTCTCATCATCCTGTTGTATATACACACTGCGTCGCTTGTTGCGTTAAATGAGTATCTACGAGGCTCGATGCCATCTTCTTCAGGCTCTAATTAGTAACCGCTATAGATCCGTGTAAACTCGAACACATTAAATGACGGTGGGTGTGTTTTTATGCGTTTGGCTATTTTTATCGTGGTCATGAATGTCTCGGTTTCTAATTACGCTAGCAGTAACCAGGTGCTACCAGCCTACTGACTCGCTCCACGTTTTGTTGAGCTGTATGATATGCAAATTTTGCTGACTGAGTCTTATCTTTTTTTTGCTTCAGGAGGTGTGTTTAATATGTGACTGGGAAATGTAGGTTACGGTGAATCTGTTCAAGCTTTTCTTTTACAGAAAGCTTTTTTTTTTCATTCTGAAAGCGCTGCACACTGGCATTGAAAGACAAAGCGCGTTGGAAAGACACAATGCTTGGATTTGATTTTTACAATTTTTATTTTCAACCGAGAATGAAATGCAATTCACGAGAGTGAATAACTAGGTTTCGGAATACGAAGAAAATCTACAGTGGACTCCGGAGTGTCCACTTTTATTATCCACTTCAAACAGTAAACTATACGCGAACGAAGGTGTACGATGCACCTTAACACGAAATGCACTTCGTTAATTCAAAAGGTACACATGAAACTGGGCAATGAAATGTTTCAGGTCAATATCCAAGGTCTATGAACGTAGTTTTCCTATATTCCACCGTCGCTACTTCGTCGCCTTGACCTAAAGCTGCAGCGGCAGTGAATATGGTTGGAAGGGTTGTGTTGTGTATTGCGCGGGACCCGCTGCGCCGTCGCCTCCGCCTCCGCCAGTGGCAGTGCCGCTGCCTCAACAATCTGGTGTGACGTGAGGAAGGGAAGGCTATAGTAGTGTCCGTCGCGACGTCGGTAGACCAGCAGCTGCTCCATGCGCCCAACGACGTCCTAAGTGCCGTGACAGTGAGGTATACATACTGTGTGCCAAACGCGGGGGATGCAGAGGTTTAGTCATGCAGGTATGCATTTCGGAGGGCAAGAGTTTTCTTGCCGTTGATTTTGCAAACCACGACAAACTGTGAACAACTTATTGTCTGTTTTAGATTTGGAAATAGTTAAATCAGGTAGGAATAATTTTTACGTTTTTAAAATAAAATAAGTTTTGAAGTGCTGCTAAGCGCACGCATATATATTATGAATATACTTGAATCTATGGGTGACCCTTGGAATTTAGTGGATTGATAGTGGTACGTCTCTGTTTTACAAGTTGCCCAAAAGGTCAATTGCAAAGCGTTTTGCAATTGCAAATTGCAAATTGCAAATCAAATGGAAAACGGAAACATATTAGCGGCAAACGAGAGAATGAGAAGTTGGCTAGACTACGTGAAAGTGATAACCTATAATGCATTTTGGGTGTGAAAGGGTGTGACTATATAAGCGACGAGTCGTTTGACCTTTTACCAGTGTACACATCTCCAATGTAGTATATGCGTTTTTTTGTTCTTAAAACTTTTGTTCTTTAAACATTCGCGTAATTTAAGGCATGATTTTCCAAAATTTTCCATGAAACGTGAAGCAATTTGACATTCACAGATATCATAATACATTTATCTAGATCACGATCTTTGGTAGAATGTAACACCTCGGCACGAAGGAGTCTAAAGAGACTAAGTGACCCTTGGTAAATTTATCGACACGACATCCTCACTTCTTGAAAATTTACCTACCACTGGATGATCGAGACGCGCTACCGTAGTTCATCGTGGTCTCTGGGGAATCTCTTCTCTTCCGATGCTCACCTTGCCGTACCTTGCCGTACCTTGCCGTACTTTTCCAGTCTATATACCCACCTCGCTCCTGGAGAGATGACGTGAAATATTAACCCCTCCTCGAAGACGGATGCATCCCTGGAAGTATGAACTTTCAGATGTCTCCATACAGTCTACTGAGTCTACCTCGAGAGACAACTCAGTAAAGTAATTGCTGATTTTTCAAGGAATCGCTTCCGTTTCAAATAATATTTGTAAAACCAGGCAGTGTTGATGTATAAGTATATGCTAACGGGTTGCTTTTACGCACGGTCTTGGATTCAAATGCAGTGCAGCAGTATAGTCTTTGCTTTAGTTGGGAGTGCACGGAATTAGAGGTGATAAGGTTTATCTTTATTGAAATCAATGGTTATTTGATAGGACTCGGGTTTTATACCCGTAATGATTTGGTCGCTGACTCGAGCACAGTGCTGTGTTCCCAAATACCAAATTGCCTCCCCAATTCAGCTACCTTTATGTGGCAATATGGCATTTGAGGGCCTTCGAGATATTTTGACAACATAGTTAGACCCATCTATTCTGATAGATAACATGTTCGGAATGTTTACATGGATACTTACACGTGCGAGGATTAAAACGTGTCAAAATTCCGTGCACCGCTAACTAAAGCAAATACTATAACTTTACCTTTATCCGTAGATGTTCCTCTATTTGCACACTGAAAATTAACCTATATATTTCATTAAATACGAAATAAAGTAACTTCTCGTATGATTTGTAAAATTATTTTAAAAATCAATCAAGGAGTCTTACAGTTGTGATTTAAATTCCGTTCACTTGACTTTAAGGGACAGTTTTTTCATTGTCGCGTAGTTTTCAGTCTGTTATATGAAAAGCATCATCTCTGATTGCATATAGCCATGATGACAACAATGTTGTGTACGGGCTGGTATATTATAAATTAAGGGCCGATTTTTCAGTGACTCGTTAAGAAGAACCTTACAATTCGTTAGCTTGTGGTTAGTGCCATGGCAAAAGCTCATCAGATGTCTTATTTTTTTGTAGGTATTGTTAAGTTCATAGCGGGTCACTAAAAAACTGGCCCTAATGCTTATTGATGGATCAGATGATCTTGTTCGTTTGATATTGCCTTTTCTTTGCCGGAACTTGCGTAGGTTTAGGGAAATCTCTTTTTTCCCAATTCCTGATAAGAAAATGTGAAAATCTACGTTTTTTATATGGTTAATGATCATTAGCATGCTATCAGCTAATTCCATGCATGCCGATTAGCTTATCATGCAACGATATCTTGTGCGTTACGGTGGAACCTCAGAGAAGATAAAATCAGAAGATCCTGGTATCGGAGAAACTCATTAATTTAACATAAAATTTCGACATACTTTGTCAATAAAGTATAATAAATGGTTTAATGGTTATATGACAACAGTTTAATTTCCATGGTTAAAAATTTTGCTCAAAATCTACAAAATACTTTTTTTTATAAAATGCGCTTAATGAAAAATTGGACTATTATACGTTCTAATAAACTATTGCCATTCTGAATTTTGACCGAATTCGGTCCTAACAAAGCACACAATATCTCAATAATCAATCGTATTGTGCTGCTGCGACTTGTGACTTTATGCTCGAAATAGTGGCGTAAAAGAGAGTATTTGTAGAAACATATATGCCATCAATCAATCAATTAATTGTACGTTTACTCAGGCTGTATTTACTTAGCTGCGATTAATATTTGAAGGTGCTTGAGAAATCCATTAACGGCTGGACATGAAACTTTTGCATGCATTTGGGAGAAACCCGTGGCTGAGATAACGGCGACGGCGAGAAATGCTGACGGAGGAAATGGAGACAGAGACGAAGAAATGTTCGACTTCGGAGCTTCCACGGTAAAAGGCTCTGGGTTCAAATCCTCGTCAAGCTAGAAATTTTTATGACGAAGTAGAATAGTTTTTTTATTCCCAAGTAACCAAAGTATTAGGTGCCTTACGAAATATATCGTAGACAGCGGTAAATCGTTAATTTCACTAACTGTCTGTTAAATTAACAAAAATAGAACTCAACACACATCGTATAGGAGAAATGGGTACCGAAACCAAATTCAGCACACTTACATCTGTACCGAGTTATTACAGTATAAAATCAATGTCAATGCCTAACACAAATGTAGCAGCCACAAATTGCTAAAATTTTTAAATAGCCAATGCCGAATGTTACACACTCTTTCTCTCATAAAATCTCCTATTTTGTTGTTACTATTTTCTAATCTGTACGGGTCTGGACAAGTTTTAGAAAAAATTGAATCTCGTCTATGTCTGCATCTCATCTGTTCTCTCGGCTCCACGCCGGTTATTTCTACTTGGCATTTCTCGCCCATTTCTCTGCCGCTATATTTTGTCGGCGTGTGTATTACCATTTACTCTTTTGCTTCCATCGTCGAGATGTGTATAAAAGATTTTTTAATCATTTTCTATTCTGCAAAACGCTGAACGCCATCTAAACGTCTCTCAACTATGAATATTGGATGCTGTTGTTACAATCTGGAGAATTTTTCATCAGGCGCAGCATACAATTAACGTTTTGTTGAAATCACAAATAACGAAATGCCTTCACAACACATTCAATCTTCTCTAACATTCTTGAGCGATACCGACTCCGGACCGCACTTGTCTGTCAATTGAATGACGACAACCCCCACGGAAGCCACGTATCCAAAAGATATTTCTCTACGCATAACCATATGTACTCTCAAGCATATCCGAAGGGGGAGGGGAAAGTCACCATGATTGAACCGTTGGCTAGTTTCGATCATTACCGATGTTTCGTCAGTGGTCCATACTATAGCAAATAACTAGTGTACTAGTACGTGTAGTAGTGTACGTGTACTAGTAGTAGTAACTAGTAGTGGTCCAACTATAGCAAATTCCCCCTAATGCCTATAATACTCAAAGGACATAATTTCTGCGATCACTGCCTACACTTTTCACTTAGAGCTGACAACTGCTGACTAATCTATTTGATCTGAACAACAAGGCAGATGCCTATGTCCATTGATCATTACATTTGGCCAGCTGAAGCCGATGGTACGCTACTCTTGTTCATATTCACTGCTGCATTATTTAAACTTCCCGCATTTTAGAATGGGGAGTAGTATGAGGGAACTGAATAGATAGTGTTTGATGCCCCGTTCGCTTGTTGCATATCAAAATAGGTGTAAAAAGCTCGAGCGAATTTATTATAAATACCATACGCACCTCTACGCACGAACTCACGGGAAATGATAAATATTCTCTACTGGCTATATTCCAAATGAAGAAACTCAAATTAAAAAATTATTTATACATCTTTATAAAAAATGTGCAAAGGTCATGTCGAAAATAAAAAGTGAAATCGAATTCATCATTGAGTACATTTTAAATGCATGTCGAGAGGCTCTCCTATGCAGTCACGTAGCATTTCGATACGGAGCGATACCCAAGAGATTACAATGTACAAAGTCTGCTTTTACTTTGCATTCGCTCATTGCATTAGGGATAATTTGGCAGAAGGCTTCTCATACATTTGTGACTACAAAAGGATGCCCCAATCCACCGACAAGCTTTTTACACCCCAAAGCCCAAAATTTAATTTCGCCTTTTATTACTTGACGGAAAATTCTGTTTTCGCGTCAACGTAGATTTTTATAGATAAAAAGCCAGGGAAACTGCAAAGTGGTCAAAGTCATGGCATTCACAGAACGAATTGTGGAATGTTTGTGCCGCTCTGTTCATGAAGTTTGTATAACATACGGCGTACGGTCATTTTTCGTAGGCAATATTGCCAAGAGCTTCCTATTTGGACAAAACATACTAAAAAAAATTCAAGTGGTATTATATTTCACCTGTAAATTATAACTGGACGAGAAATTATTTAACCGAAACATACCCAGTTTTTTTTCGGACTTTGACAGAGATTAAAATATCTGCTATGCACAAATGCAATCGGTTGAAACAGGCGTCGCGGTGGTACTTTTGTATAACAATGGTTTGCATCATTTACGGTCCACTGCTATTAAACCGCAACCGTAGATATCTTTGAATATTTAAACTTGCAATCTTGCTGCGCGGACTTTCAAACGTATTCTCGTCACTAAATAAGAAATCCTTGTTCTAACATCGTACATAACTTGGCGGTTAATAATTTAGACTTGTAGGTGTTCACCATGCACCTATATGAATTTCATCAAGCAACTTTTGCAGGTATAGTGTGTTATAAACAGGTGTTACATAAGGTACTTTCTTTTTGGAAAATGTGTGACACTTCGAAGTTCGAACACTTATCCTACGGCTTTCTGAAGGTACTTTTATTGCGTCATTTTATAGGAAGTGTAGTACATAAAATTTAAATCAAGGGATCTGGAGATGGAGGTATAAGTTATTTTTTTCATTTTTCCCGGGTGTGTTTTATTTTTTAAGTTATGACCTTAAATTTGATCAAAATGTGTAGGGTTTTCGGAATTTTGAGTTTATTTCGTTTTGGATTTTTCCCGACTGCATGCGTATTTAATTTAGGGATTTTACTGACGCATCTAAAACTGGACCCTATTTACTCATACTTATGAAGAACATACTTTTCTTCTAGGGTCGCTGGTGACAAATATAACAGGAAATATGGTGAAGTGAGCCAGGGTGAACGCAGAATGATATCTCACAATATCAATTGTTTGATTTCTAAAGGAGCTAATTTTTTTCGGTAGGCATGTGTTTCATTTTTTGGATATTTGCGATCTCCTACAGCGTATCTCCTACAGCGCTTCAGTTTCTAAATCCACTGTTAGAGTTGAGTTGCAGTCGATATTCCCGGAAAATTTGTTGCTAGAAAAGCGTTGCCAAGTCAAGATATACGCGCACACAATGCTTTCAGTTCGTGCTCGTCTTGTCAAAGTTAACAGCCTAACAATTGCAGACTCTTCACTGTTTAACTTGGGGCTATAAGAACATACAAGGTACGTAACTCATAGTCATGACATTCAGAGTTGTGCTTGTTAATTAGTACATCATCAGCTTGAAAAGATTCAAATCGGAAAAGTTTCTTTCAACTTCTGTGTTGTTGTGAAGTAAAAATAACTAACGAAGAAGGGGAAAAAAGGAAGTTGTTTTTCATCATTCGGCTCTTAAAAATTAGAAGACAAAAAGATATTTGTCTATAAAAGATGTTGATAGCTTTTTTAGACGTAATTTATGTATTCGGGAGAACTACTGATTTGTGAATGTATTATTGATGGTGGTGCTGACCGACTTTAACGACTATTCATGTGTATGGGATAAGATATTTTAAGATCACATTTTAAAGAGTAATAAAATCTTAAAAGGAGTCGAATGTGTTTTCACCTTAAAAGGTATTTCCATTTACCGAAGCATGACCTTTTCATGCTAGGAATTTTAATCGATTTTATTTTTATACACTTAATTTCCGCTGGTGTAGTTTTCATGAAAATATGGTATTCAGCTTTCTCTAGATTCTCAAAACAACTCCAACGGGTTTACTCACTTTGCACAGCTCGTTTCTGCAAAGAAATTCAAAATAATTTATACAGTTGGGTTTCACCACGGCCAAATTATTAGTTAGTTTTTATTGATACCCATTTTCCCGAGAGCGTTTTTTCTTTGCGATGATCGAAAAAAGTCAGCTGGTTTTATTCGATGATTAATTTTTTGCGAACTTTTTCTTTTTCAACTTTTATAGCTTGCGACAGACACGAAAAATAACGAGATTTGTTTAAAAAAAAACTGTTAATAACTGGGTTAAACTGCTGAAAACTTCACTGACACTAAACTGCCAACGTTTCGCTAACTATTCTGAAAAAATAGCTTCATCGGGGCTAGTCTGGCCAGTTAAGTTAAGTTAAGTTAAGTTCAGTTTTCAGCAGTTTAACCCAGTTATTAACAGTTTTTTTAAAAACTATAGTGCTGAAATTAGTCAAGAGATATGAGTCTCAAAAATTTAATAACGAGATCTGTTGTTTGCAACTCGCGTATGTACTGTAATGGATATAGTTAGACTTAGAATCATATTATTACATGTTGCCTTTTTTGTTAGAGCGTCTGAGCAGTGGAGTCATTTGATTCAGACTTTCAGTCGTAGCAGCCGTATGCGCGTTAGTCTTTTAGAGCGAACGAAAATTGTTGACCTCGACCGGGAAAATTCAATCTCTATTACGTTTTTTACGGTCTAAAAAGTAAAAATCAACGTTTGCTTGAAGTTGTTAGCTACACTCCAACGCATAATACAATCTTTGCTCTAACGTGTATGTAGTATAGACTACACCTGTTGCGAAAAGCTCAACAAACTGTCAGCCACCAAGCTTGGGAATCTTAAAAGCTTGGTAACGCAAACACTTGAACAATACTCATACCACAACTTTAATAAATAACATACTTTGAAGAATATTAAAATCACGTTCAATAAAATTACAACATACTTTTTTTACACATCCATCTTAAAGTGAGAAGCTGCATCTGTAAAAACTATGGCTTTTCTCCGAAAAAGGGTCGCCTTCCTTCCCCAATATTATTTACGCTTCTTCGTCTTCTTTTTCCCCGTCTATCTGTTTGGTCCGCCAACTCCTTCCATTTCTGTTCACCCATCCACCAGCAGTCAACTTTATCGCACAACTTCTTCGAATTTTAATTAAATTAATTAATGGACTATATATTTGGTTGATTGTTGCAGCTTAATACAACACGTCTTCCATAGCCATATACCATCACAATTGATGCACCAATTTTTTAGCTGATCATTGGAACTCGGCGTCCTAGTGATCTGTAAATCACACGCATGCTAATTGCGCTGCATCATCGACCAGTCACGTATGCGAATGACCTGAACTTTACCTATCTATCTTCATGAATAGGTTAACAACCTTAGCACGTGGGGTAATGGAATATCCTTGTTCTCAATTTAGCGGAGTGTTCTAAGAGGGATAAAACTAAAAGTATTAAACTCGGAAATACCTAATTGTGCCTAGAGTAAATTCTGCTACCATTGCCGGCAGAAATAAAATAAAGCAATTTTATGGCCAAGATTAACGAGCACAAAATTTCTTCATTTTCAGGTAAAACGGTACTTCGAATATTAAACATATTTGGTGGACAAGTCATCGACGAGCTGTTAGTAATTTGCATAAAGAACAATTTATGCGTGAAGTAAAAATAGTTTGGAAAAATGTTAAACACACCGTTTCTAATCTACATTTATTCAACGGGTATATTTTTTCCATTATACTCGCTTTTTGAGTGTAAATAGCAAACCAAGAGCTTTCTCACTCAAATTTGGTTCAAAATCCTTTGTTTTCTTCAATTAACTCAGTACAGGCTGAACCAAAATCTACCTTCCCATTCTGTCTACGATTCTCTCTGGTATCTTTTGTTTTGAAACAAATTTCGTACATATGGATAATAGATGGTGCACGGCCTTCTTGGCATGCCCCACAGTAGGCCAGCTCTTGTCCAGCGTATTTATTTGGTCCAGCGATTAACATCAATGGGGCTGTGAGCCAGGTTACTTGCATTGCACGATCAAAGGGCCACTGGTTGTTCCTATAAATTGTAGCCTCAAGACCCGGCACCTCTACCAACAAAAATAGTCCAAGCAAACAAATTATAGTTACAGATACAGAATCAACGGTTTCTATACTGAGTTATACAAATAAATAATAAACGTTACGCATTGTTAAAATCTACTCATTAGTTTAAAATCATCAGATTATGAGTCGCATATGAACCGCTGATCGAGGTGTTCTGCTTGTCTACTATTATTAATTATTTCTCGCTTCACTCAGATTTGTTTGAAGTTGATTAATTTTCCCACTTTGTTTGCTTTACTTTAAATACTCTCGTGATGAGCCTTCAAAACCAAGCTTCTCTGTGTACGAGGGTAATTAATATGTTCGCATGAAAACCGCGTGTTGTGAAGGGTTTAGTGATGTTGCATTTCACCTTCTCCGTTTCCTCACTCAATTTACATTGTCTGAGTCGATTTATACAGTCATGATCAAGGCGTCTCAATCGTCACAAACAAGCCATATATTTTTCAAAACAATGCTGAAATTAGGCAGTAGACATGAGTCTTCAGAATTTAATAAGCCATAATATATTCGTATTGGGGCTATATTAAGGATTTATTATATGTATGTGTTTGTCAAGTTAATTCAAAACGTAGGGCACGCATACGTCATTGGTAGTTTTTCGAGCGCTGAAATTGTAGCTTAGCCTCATTTCATTTGTTGTTAAGGAATTAGATTGTTATAAAAATGCAAGCAGATAACAACATATAACAGCAGATAAATTTGATGATTACATTTTTAAACGTGAAACCCTTGACCGCGAGGTTTTTAACATTAAGTTACCTCCGACTATTTAGTAGTAGATCTAAGGGTAGGTTGTACCAAACTAATATAACGATCAGAATTGGTAAAACGCGTTTTATTCCTTCCTTTCTTACATTTTTAGCAAGGTGCCACTATACGGAACTTCATTTCTCGTTCTTTCGTGAATGCCATTCCTACAAAAACAAATTCTTACATGAGATCGTATATGTAACCTAAGTAACGAAATCAGTCATTCACACATGGTGCCGCGATGCATTTTAGTTTCCTCTGCGTGACGGTGGGTTTTCAGCTAGAAACCACGCGATTCTTCACAACCTTGTCATCTCAATTTCGCATTTCGGCGAGAATGGAATTTATTTTCCGAAATGTGTGTTTTATTCTTGTTGTCTTTGGCGAGGACTCGTTTCAATTCGATCCCCGACTTCACTAAGTGGGTGGCTGGCAAGCGCGAACATATAACCGTCGACATCGTCGACATCGTCGCCGTTGTCGCCGTCGCAACTCTGCGGTCGTCGCCGCGACGGTAGACGATGTGCAGCTGTGGGATGAGACACTTCTGTTTTGAATGACAAAGTTGAAAAACATGGACGGGTACATTGAATTTTCGAAGGGCTATAACAATGTTAGTGTGCTGAAAGTAAATATTAGATTTAGCTCGATACGTTTTAGACTTTTTGCGGGGAAATAACTCGTGTCTTGTTTCTTGTTTCTTGTTTCATGGCAGCCAATACTGCAAAGCCCTATTTAGATCTGGGAGAACATTTAGAGTAAGGTCATGGAGCCTTTATTGCCTTAAATGAAACTAAGGCCAGCGAATTTGACCACGAATTTGAACTCGGAAAACTCGTTTGACGGCCATATTTTCTAACAAACAACTTGTAGAGACACCTGACGTGACTGCTTCTTAGGGCTGTTTGCTGGTAAATATGGCCGCCAAACGAGTGTTTCTGTTTTGATTTCATGATCGCACCGCTAGCCTGCAGTTTCACCGCCTATGGCAATATAGGCTCTACGGTCTTACACTGTATCTCGAAGATCAAAATTGTTTTGAAAGATTTTGAAAAGATACAGACACGAACCAAAAACTATAAAAGACTTCGCGAAGCTTGACTAATTGGTACTTGCAAGAACCCAGAAAATCATAGGAAGCCACTAAATATCTATTCTACCAACGATATAAGGGGAGAGTGGGGGGGGGGGGTTCAAGCCAAAGCATTCACGTATTACATGCTGAACGGGATCGTGTATCAAAATCTCTTTGAACCTTGTCAGGACCCTGCCAGATCTTAAGGGATTTCTCACTCTTCAGTAAGGACTGCAGCTACTGAAATAAATAGTAACGTGGAAATGCAAGTGTCCTGTTTTTCAAAATGTTTATTTCTACGATGAGAATGATATTAAAATGAGACCCATAGTCTGAATGATTTGGAGTTGAATAATTTGTAACATAATTTACGTTCAATTCTTTCCGTCTTTGTATCGTTGGCGACCAATGACTTGGCACGCAAGTTTCCCAGATAAAGCTTCACAAAGCATTATTTTACGACGCTGTTCTAGGAATCCGAGTTGTTCCGACGTTTTTTTCGCATAGCACGTTTTTCGCATCGTTGTCATCAGAAAACGAGACTGAAATTAAAGTCAAAAGGCGATATTTGTAGTTTTGTACAAATCTTTACGAAGACTGTCAAGAGTCGACGTAGATTTTTAAGTGGAATGTTTAATCGAAGTCACACATTTCCTTTCCCAGATTTTTTTGTATCTCCACGCATTGTTGGAGCGTTTCATTTGCCAATCAGATGCCACTCGTCGGGAAAGACAATAATTCAGCATATTGTCTCCCTTCAGTCCCAACCTGACTTTACAAACATGGTCGAAACGTCGATAGTTTTTCATTTACAGTCGCTTTTTGTATTGGAGTCACATCGGTTAAACGAATAGCAAACGCATCTCTTTATTGGCAAACTCATTTGCACATTAATCCCATTGAAATCAAGCAAAGTACTTTACAATATTTTTAGAAGATTTGTACGAAGTTCTTATTTCGACCATTTCATAAAATAAGTACGTACATTTCCGGTTTGAACGCGGAAGTCCTTTCAACAGCTTGATTTTTTGTGGTGGGCTATACATTATTCGGTTTCATTGATGCGCGCCAAGTTTTAATCGGATTATAAGTTTCCAAGCTGCGTATAATAAAGCAAGCAAAGAAGCATCCTATTCGGGTGTGTGGAAAATATCATGGGAAACACAGCTACAGTTTCATCAAGGAATAACAAAGTGGCTTTACCAACATTTTTGACCGTAAATGTTGCGGCCAGGTTTGGGGACCCCATCTGAAATCGAAACTGTGCATTCTTGTAAATTATTTTTCTCCCCAACCGAACTTTCTAGGTCGCTAGAAGTTTACGACTATCAGGTCGGACCGAGCGAATTGATATCAGCAGTCCTCTGTAGCATCCGATCCGAACGCGTTTGGGCAAGAGATTTCGCGGGATATGTGTCGAGTAGAATAAAATGTAAATTATTGATTCAAGCAATAACAATATCAAACAATATCGTCATGGAAAATCGCCCAACACATTTGTTTGATTGCTCGAAAGCACTGGCTGAGTAAGATTCGAACCTTGCTGTCCGCTTTTCAGGCCGATCGACTAGCGAACCTCCTCGTGAGTAGGTTCGCGAGTTTAGCGATCGGACCGTTCCGTGCGATTCCGAACGCTTTGGACTGGTTCAGACTAGGCTTCCGTCAGGGTTTGCTGTAACTTCCCAGTCCCGAACGTATAATTTCACAAATCTTCCGTATTGATAATTTGGCATACAAAATTCACCACGTCTTTGGCCAGATACCTACAGGCCACATTCTCCTTATCTATATATCGCTGGCAACAAAGCCATTGTACATGAATTTGTAAACGCACCCATGAGTTTGGTGGGCCCCAAGCCAACTTTCCGACCATCCCTACCGGGATGAATATTGTAATGCAGGGTAGCCTTTACACGACGAATAAAAATAAAAATAATATT
>QKMV01000755.1:466-16963 GCA_003287335.1 Lednia tumana
ACTTGCATACTTGCATACTTGCATACTTGCATACTTGCATACTTGCATACTTGCATACTTGCATACTTGCATACTTGCATACTTGAATACTTGAATACTTGCCCAACTTGGATCTGTACAGTGTTTGAGCCCAATCGGTTTAGCAGTTCATTCATAATAAATGTTTGAAAATCGCAAAAATCCCGCTGGGATAACATGGAAATATTTTAATAATAGAGTTTTTTTAAATAGCGACAACAAAACTAAACATCCTCTAATATTGTTGCATTTGATAAAATCAAGGTCGCTGTGGTAATTTAAAAAAATCTTTGTGTCAAACGATTTGTCACGCCAAGAAAGTCGTCGCAAGCTCATTCAACGCGACACTTCAGTGCAGAGCGTTTCCCTAGTTATATTTAGTTCCATTTTGGTTGTCACAGCTGCTGCCACCGCCATATCGTGGTAGAAGCGGAATTTGAACACAAAGTGTGGACTGTGGTATCTTAATAAAAGAATACGTAGCAATGGCAGTCAGCGCTAAAAAATCGTGTTATCAACGCAAATAAATCAAACACCTTCCGAAAAGTATTTAATTTAAGTCTTTCTCACATTAATTAGTACATTATGGGGTTAATTCTGCGTGGTCAGCCTGGAAACAAGACTTCTGAAATAAATACGTGGTATCTACCTACGAACCACTGTCGTGAATACACAAGCCAAATCAACTTGAAAATCAATAAAGCTAGTGCGCTAGTTGAATTCAGTCAGAGATTGTCGTGTTTAGTATGCACTTGCTCATCTAATTAAATGCAATGAATCGGACCATTCATTCAAATGCATTGTTTAGAAAATGATACAAAGCCAGTCGTGGCTGTAAAATTGATTACACACAGTCAGCATGATTGGTAAAATTGGTCCATTGATTGCAGTAATGAGCTGAATTAAAATGTAAATAGCGAATCAATTCCGCTCCAGAATACGCTAAACTCACAGTGGTGGCGCCACAGGGGAATGGGATGGAGCGGGACGAAATACGTGCCCTCCGCCCATGTCAAGTAGCACAGGTGGGCAGCATGACATTGTTGTCATATTGTGAATTGTGAGTGCCAGTCAGCAGTCGAGTGTGCAATGTGCTCGCCACCAGACAGTGTCAGCATGTTCTCATGTGTGCTCGTATTAAGAAATTCGTGACAGTCAAATCGTGCGCCTATGGGTCCAAACAATAACGCTGAATGCGCCCGCTCCTCCCCCCACCAAGCATATAACAAGATATTTACCAACAGTTTGGAGAATGGGGAGTTTTACAACGTACAAAACGCAAAAAAAAGCTTGTAACGTGGCTGTAACGGTGTAACTCTTTAAAAATTCAATTTTATGTAGATTTAAATTCATCTTGGCAGTCTAAAAAGACCTTCCAAACAATATTGTGGAAATTATATGAATATATACTTCCAAGTATTTAAGATTTGGGTGGTCAGCGCTTGCAGCGACTCCATCGACGCGAGAATGGCAGAGGAAGTATGCCCGACTTACGACACATTGCCATCTGACTGTGGCGAAATAAGCAAACTTTTACTGAACCAATTTTTCACTTACGTGGGTAGGAAAGATGAACGATCATGTCATCAATCCCCAATTTTTTTTGGACCAAAACTACTCCCAGGTGCTCAGGGTCGAAAAATACCCCGTGTGATTTCTCGTGGGAGATTGCGGCTTGAGTGTCCCAGCTGCAAAATTACGAGTTTTACCAATTTTACCCCCGACTAATATGAGACCAAAAAATCCTCGTGGCTCTACATTCCTACCTAATTACCATTTATTAGATACATTATAGTGGTGTAGGGGGTTACAGCCGCTTTAAGAAGGATCCAGGGTTAGATCATTCAAGGATTATTGAAACTTTATCTCACCCAGCAGTCTAAAAATGAAAGCCCCGTGCAGTCAGTCCTATTGTGCAGATATTCAAAAAATAGTAATACTTTATTCTCATAAGCTGTGTACCATTATGAGCAATGGAAGTTTTGGAGGATTTTTTATTTAACTGATCATTATAAAGTGAAGAGAAATGGTAAATTACTCAAAATAGGTGCGTTTTAAAGAAAATATATTTGGCTTAAAATTTTGAAATTTTGAAAATGTAACTTCCCATATACTAAAAGAGATATTTGATTTTTAACCTACCATAAGAGACTATCTAAAAATATTTTTTGAACACTGAATTTTCTTGAAAGCCATAGTGATTTTTAGCATTTTTTTGTGTAATCATGTGTGGAAATGACTGGGGATGACAATTATCTAAAGTTTAGGCAGTTCATAATATTTAATTTAAAAAGTCGATGTTTTGAGCTGAGGATTTGCTGTAGCTCTGGTTCTATTTTCAAATGACGATTACAAAAAAGAGTCGTTAACCGACAACAGCTGAACTGTGAAACTTTGGGCAATTCTAATATCACTGGTACATCGGAAAAGATGACCTACAAAACCGTCTAGTTGGGTTGCTTTCCAATTTAAAAAACTGAGAAAATGTACGATTCCAGAAAAAAGTCGCTTGCTGCAAACAACTGCACAACGCAAAAAGCGAAAACTGGAAATTCACGCCATTTCCTCAAAAATTCCGAATCCATTCATGTAAGCTGAAAAACATCCACTCAACAGATTCCCAACAATCTTCTTCCCTAATGGGGTTGCCACCACGAGGCAGTGCCCGCCAGAGGCTGCGTCCAAAACCCTACCTTTCCCTGCCTTCTCAATAACTGGAACGAATTCTCAGCCTCACAAGAAAGCAATAAAGTTCCAGAAAACCCGACAAAAACCTACCATCCTTCCTCAGAACACCAGGAAACCACACGACTCGCAACACACATGACGACAGAAAACTTGACACCAAACGGTTTGGCGTGTTGGATACACCGATTCTCATGAGATCACTGAAACATTTCGCTGGGCAAAAGGCTAGATGGGTTACTATTCATTCCAAGGCTTACCTCTGTTTCGTAGAAAGGCTGGAGGGTTTGAAGCTAGTATAGCAGATTCACTCGACTTGCCGTCAACCTTTCGACAGAACGGATTAGCGGAGGAATTCTGCTGTAATAGTCGTACCGTTCTACGAAAAGGACGTAAAGCGGTGGTTCTCTCGGTTGTAGACTGCATGCTGGCACCCAGTACCCCCTCTTCTCTGTGAGGTTAATCATCACCCACATTTTCACCCTATCATTCACCGACGCCAATATGGCCAATGCCACAGAGACAGTTGTAAATGCAGTTCGTCGTTACACACGCAATAATCATCAAAAACTAGACGCACAACTTCCCTGCTCACAACACACAACGAAACTGATCTGATTCATGCTAGCCCAAACAATGGAATGCAGACATGGCGCGCACAAGCAACGAGATTCCACTTTTAATAGGTTTCTGATATTAATTGTTACTGATAACTTCCTAGGAGCCAACAACACCCCTCCCTCACTACCTGCCCATCATGACATAGCCATCGATACACAATTTTATCAGTGAAACCACCTTTGTCGACCCCAACCACGACCCCAACACACGATCAGAAACAATCAACAATGGCGAAAAACGAATTGGCCTAGATGAAAGCGAACGGCTCGCCACGCTGCTACTAGCATACACTTGCTCCTTGACGACCCTTTTTTTGAACATACCAGCGCAGTGCGAATGGCGACCTCCATAGATGTTTCAGCCACAAAATTCGAATTGTAAGCCACGGATAACTCAGCAAATATCGATGAGCGACACAAAATTCCAACTCGAACACGCTCCCACGCACAAAACGGGTTCAAAATAATGGGAGCATTAAAGAGGCATTTACGTGCTAATCCAAAAATATGTTATCAATGAAGGCTCATACGTTAAGAATTTAGCAAGGTTAGAAAATAATTACGGACGCGGCACTTCTCGATCTAGTTCCAATTTGAAAATAATTTCCCGTACCGGCAGTGGCCGTAGAGCTTTATCAGCGATGTGACCTAGGGGCACCTATGATCTGAAAGAAAAAACGTGACCAGTGGTATACTCACTCATCTTTCTTGTGCATAGAACACAATTGGAGTTTTAATTAGTGCATTCGTTTAGCCACAGTAATTGGATTAATGAAGGTGTGTGTGTTATTTTTGCAATTTCCTGTGCCAAACTCACGTCGATCGACTCGCCGAGAGCGCTGGCCGAAATACTAAATAATTGTGATTTTGAAAGCCATTTTAGATTCTCGTGATGCATTCAAGTCTACATGTACATTTTCATGTGGGTTACAGCCCTTTGAGCAAGCAATTTAATTTTTTAACTATGTTTTAAATTAGACTTTAATTAATTTCAATTTAAACCCGATGACGAGCTCTCATCCTGTTCAAATTAACTTTGTAACTATGTGACCTGTATTATCAAATAAAAATCAATCATGGAAACCATCAACACACAAAAAACACGCTATGAGCTAAAACAAGATACCTGCTGTTTTCATTTTTACTCAATTCAATAATTTACGAAATCAATACTTTAAACGGCCAGCCATTAATCAGCTATAAGCGGTCATTGAAAATGTTGTGAATTTTGAAGCCTGTGCATGATCGACAACACTGAGGTACCTACTTATCTTTTGTCCGTCTCCTTCCTGATGACTTGAACAGATATATCAATGGGTGGGTAATACATGACATCCTGATTGCATTTTATGTAGGTACTATTCACGGACAGACAATTGTTTTTGGATAACAAATGTAGTTTTAATTTTCTTGTGTGATTTAGGGAACATACACAGGTAACATCCAGATGGCATTCTCAATACTATTTACGGCTGAAGATTTATTTCTGGATCACAAATGTACCTTTAATTTTCATTAATGCCATTTTTTGCTGAAGTTATGTATTTTTTAGAAGTCATGATTTGCCAGAATTTTAACAAGTAATGAAAATGAATAGGTAGTGATGGCACAGAGCAGATTCGAGCCTACTTGATACCTAATCGCGTCATATGAAGCTTGGCTTGAACTCGAAACCCTGACAACAGCCTATCATGACATTAGCAGTACGTCATAGGCGTTTTTGAGTAACCAAATGAAGGCCGAATTCAAAATCGACACTTAATTCGAAATACACCGTAGAAAGAACAGGATAAGGAAATACATCTCAATAAAGCGATACAAAAGTTAGATTAATATTCCCTATTCAGCCTTTGTCATGCTGCTGAAAATGCACACTGACGTCAGAGTCGCTACACCTATTTGATATCTAATCGTACCAAGAGGAAGCTTATCTTGATATCAAAACCCAAGCAATAAAACGACGTAAGAGTCGCATACGAACGACAACAACGATTTTAAGCAACTGAATACCCAATGACAATTTTAAAACTCAGAAATAAAAATAGAGTTCCAATATCTTTATGGTTTGTTGAAAATAATCATTTATAGATTGCTTGAAATGCATCCTAGGAAAGAAGGGAAAAAGTACATAGGTTTTCTTTTCAAGCCGAACACAACAAAGAACGAAACTTATGATATGAGGCTCTATTGGCATGGACCATTGCTAAAAATATTGAGAGCACTAGCGGCTAAACTACTCTTATGTCACTTCATCTCAAGGCAAGCGTCTACGGACGTAGCGTCTGCCATCGTGTCGCTGCTTTTTACGGCAGATACGTCGATGGTAAAGACACGTATCCACTAATAGAAGTGACATTCAGTGATGTAGTCCTAAAAATTTTAGTGGGTGCACGCAATAAAATCACCCCCCTCCACCTGGGGTTGTCATATCCAAAATACTAGAACACGGGACAAATGTATGCCGTTACAAAATATCTGACGCCGAGGGGGGGTCTGGGGGGTGTAATCTCTCCCCCCCCCCACCCTTCTCCAGCAAAGTGGTGGGTCGGAGCACAGCTCCCGATTTTTTTGGAGATATCACGGTCATTTAGAAGCAATTCTATGCGTTTCAGATAAAATTACGGTAACCTTGGCATCGATAGTTATCTACTAATTTTTTAAAGCGTAAATTAAAAATATTGGAATTTGGATGAGGTTTCTTCTAGTTTTGATTTTAAAAAGCTATTGGTTTTCAGTGATACGTTCAGATATCCGAATCCGTAACCCAAGCTGATGGACTCTATCAACTTATTATTTTTATCGCAAATTTAATTTAATTCGGTACTATAAACATGAACTCACATTTTTATAAGGCTCAGACATCGGTTTTGTGCTACCAACTGTAAAAAGATGTTTTCTAAAGGTCCAGGCAAAAATTACGGGTTGGGGTTGTTTTTTAAGACAACATGTTGGGTTTTTCTGTGGCAAACAGTTTTATTTAACATTCTAATTTAAATAGGGCATGTATCGTAATTTTTTTTAAACAATCATATTGATTGGCTTTGAAAGCGCAAAAGGTTCTTAAGAAGGTGTATTGAGAATGGACGTATGCTCACTATATAACTTGCTTACCAAGGTTTCCATTCTGCAACTAATCCAGGGATATTTTGTCTTAAACTCCTCGAAAGTATTTTGTGTCCATATCGATGGCCAGTCTTGGGAAGTTGTTTCACTCACTGTCGGTATCACTGTCAGAATCCAAAGCCGGGCTTTGAGAAACCTGCGACTCGCACTCCTCAACTTGGTTCTTTCTCTGCATCTTGACTTGAACTAACGCATACTATCCAGTGTTTTGAGTGAACACTCATAGCCTTTTACATTTGGTTATTACTTGTATTTTTGTCTTACTTGGATTCTAATTATTTGCAGCTGGGTTGCTTTCGAGGGCTATATAATATAATATCAGTGCGAGGCCACGCAAAGTGGCAATTCGAAAAGAGTATTACTGCGAGTCTAGTTTCAGTCAGACTTTCTAGTTACTAACCTAACCCCTTTGTCGCGACGCCGACTGTGTCCAAGGCCGCAAATACGCTGGCATTAATATACAATAGCATTCGTGGTGAGTTTGTATGGATTATTTGGAATATAAACCAAAAATTTGATATTTTGGTCTCGGGAATGAAGAGGCAATTAACATAAAATGAATTACACACAGCGTTCACATGCGTTCCCCTGCGTTCCTCCAGGATTTAAAGGTGAGGGTACGGTCAAAAATAAAAAAAGAAGTGGGTGAACTGCGTGCATTGACCACTACATCACTGGTGACATTGGCATAGTTGACCGCTAAGATTGACAAGACGTTTCTATTTTAAAGGAACATTTATTTATCCAGAGGTGTTAGATACAGTAATTGGAGTATAATTACTCAGTCTGAAAATACGAGGGCACTTATTCAAAGAGGTACAACGAAAAGCCAGGCATTCATTAGGTAAGAGCTCCCTACTACCTATGTGTATTATACAAAATAGAGAATTATTGATAGTCCATATTCAAAGCAATGGCGCGATGATACATATTCCAAACACTCCTGCACTCTGTAGGCATATCCTTGCATTAAACGTTCGTGGCCCGATCGACCGCAAAAAGCTCTGTGCATAACACAGTCCAACACTCTTCTTTCACGACTTCAATTTGAAAGGGCGAGCATCCTGGTTGGTCATTTTCAGAAACTTTTCACGGTTGTAGTACCTTTCCGAGTTGGCCAACGATTCGTCCGGTGAAAATATCGGACAATATTCCAAATAAATCGCGGCTCGAAGTCGATTGAAGTAAATGATCGAGCTGAGATACGAGACTGCGGCTCTCGGCGATACGGGCAAAGTCACTCTTGGCCGCAGGAAAGTGGAAACGAAAATCTCAATGATGCCGGCAATAAAGTAAGCCAGAAGGGCCGGGATGTACCAGCGCGAGATATAGCTTCGCTGCGCTGCCTCGTTGACAGACATGATTCTGTGAGCGAACCTGATCAGGTCTTGAGGCGGAGTGTCGTCGGTGACGAACACTGGAAGGCCAGCGACGCTGTCGGGCTTGTCCTGGAGGACGTCTTTAGCACGGAGATGAGCCCAAGCGGCGTTTCCGACATACGTGTGTTGTTGGCGGCCACCGACGCCCGCGAAACGCACGAAAGTCCGTCTGTCGTACAGCTGACTGGCATGGATCAACGCAGGTATCAGCAGGTGGTCTTCTTCTCCGTACATCAACGATGGTCTCAGGGCGATTGTTCTGAGTGTCCCAAAGCCTGAAACATTATCCAGAAACACTGTAAAAAGCACGATTTTTAAACCAGTGAATCCGTCAACCATACTTTCAAATGCGTTACGCACCTTGAGAAAGTGTCGCGCCATCAGCGTTCAAAATCAGCTTTTCAGCTTTAAGTTTAGACACTGCATAGTCTGAGAAGATAAGTCTATGTTCATCTGCTGGTGGCAGGGCCTTTTTCTCAGTTTGATTAACAATGATAGACGTGAAAGTTCCGTTGATATAAGGTGTCAAAACGACCTCTGCTGAGCTGCTGAAAATCAGGCTTGGAATGTTGTGCGCGATGCACAGCGAGATCACATTTTCTGTACCTAGGAGAACACAAAATATTATGAAGCGGAAAAGTTCAGTTGAGTTGTTACTTACGCCTACAATGCTTAAACTTTAATCACATTTGACGTTATTTTCTTCGAGCGATTCAGTGTCTGGTGGATATTCGTAGCTGACCATCGCGGCGCAATGAATTACGCAATCAACCCCGATGAAGGCGTCACGGACGGCGTCCATCTGCACGAGGTTGCACACGAAAGACTGAAACTTTTTTTTCTCCTTGTGACCTGCAACATCATAATATATGACACTTAACACCTGGACTTATCGTTTAGATGTACCCAAAGGCACGTTGAAAATTCATCATATATAAATCTGCAGACTACACCTATACATACCGTACGTCGTTCAATACAGTGATCCAATTCCAGTAACGAAATTAGCAGATGTATTGCACGTAAAGCCAATAGTTTTTGACGTACCGATTTTATTGACGTAAGGGATAACGTCTAAGACACGAATCTCCTCAACCCTCTCATCTCTTTCTTGTAGGAGGCGAACTACATGCTGGCCGAGGAATCCGCTTCCTCCTGTAAAAAAAAAATCAAACTGATGTGCAGGCTACTTGAAGGAAAATCTTGCTTGCTTGGTGTACTATAAACCACACCTAATAAACACTATGCTCTCACGAGGTTTTAAATAAATAGAGGTAATTCTAGTATCGGCCTTATGCAATGCGATCAATCAAATCTAAGCACATAATAATATACACTGTGTAACAATAGGAACCTATAGGTACCTACTTTAAACCCTTTTCAATATCGTCTATTGGAATTGTAATTTTTTTCTTCTGGATATGCATATTACGCATGTTGAGCGGCTGAGCGCAACAATAATAATGAAGATTACCATCGAAAATGCAGATTCCAGCCTAGAATGCACCTGTGAATTGTATGCTGCACTTGAACCAATTTTGTATTAAACTCAACACAGGTAGACTGCTCCTTATATAATAACAAGTAGTTACTATAATAGAAAGTAAGGTGCGTTCAATGTACAATATGATGTATACCGATTGCCGTTAATTACCTGTCACTAAAACTCTCTGTTGTGATGGCCGAGATGATGCCATTGCCGTCACAAGATAACGAAGACTTTCCTAATGTCTCGTATTCGGAACAAAGTTCGTATTTAAACTGAGATCGAGCTTTTCGATTTGGCATGCGAATTCTGAATTATGGAAACGTGTTCCGTTATTGATTGAAGTGAAGCACACCGTAGGCATTGGCCTGAGATAAAAATACACTGACCCACTAAAATGAATTGTCTAGTTCCAGTACTTTCGATTTTCTCTGTAAGGTAATATCATTTCAAAAGGTTTGCCAAAACGTGTTCGATAATTTGACTAGGATTTTATAATACATGCTACGGCTGAGGCATGAGCATGGTCATGTGGAACCCTTGTTGATCATCACAAATCAAATGTAGGCATAAAAAGAAAAGCTCCTTCCCTCCAAATACGTCATTTAACTCAAAGCTGCGGTTACTAAATAAAAACGCGAACTTTCCCAGATCGACGCCGCCGTCGGCCATCTCACTGAACAAAGGGAATGGGCATCGTGTGGCTTAAGAGGAGGCTGTCAACCCCAGTCGAACGGACGGCGGTTGCAAAGTTACGAGTACTTAACAAACTCCCCAAGTTTCTTTATCCAAGCTCGATTAAAAAAAAAACTACCAGTAACCCTTTTCCATGGATCATGCATGGAACATATTTTACATATTTTCCCTGCGTCTGAAATATTGCAAAGAGTCCGCAACTACACAAACCTAGAGTATGTCAAAAACTTGAGGTAGTACATAATATATTCGATTTTGTAGCTATTGTAGGCATTACTCCATTCCACATAAACAAAAAAGAATGATAAGAAGCAACCATAAAATATCTACCGATAATGAAAACGGTATGTTTATAGTATAATATACTTATTATTCTAGCCAACCACGGCTAAAGAGACGCACCTTCTTACACCTATGTACGTATTTTGATCATTTCAGAAAAGGGCCCCCGCCCTGACGCTCATTAAGATTTACTTGGCAGGCATGGCGAATCAAGGACTGCATTAGTATGGACTTCGATCATTACTAGCCGTTACTTGGCAAGCATAGATACCTCTACATGCACTTCAAACTTCATACAGCGACTATGAAATCGTTTCGCCGCCATCAAACTCCATGACCCAATACATTTCTAGGTCCACTATTTCAAAATCCGTGAAGTGTTGAGATCCATTTGAGATCTCTAAAATCTCACGACAAAACATTTGTTATGCGTCTTTTGCCTTCACAAAAGACAAACAGAGTAAAGTTCTAAGTTCGAAAAAGGGGATAGCTACACATTTTTAATAACTTGCAACGATTTTAAGGTCAAACTTTTCTTTATAAAATTCAATGAGCTGGAAGATAAGTTAATTCACAGACCTAAAGTAGCAGTTTATAAGGAGGTGGGGTGGCCCTTATTCGTGTTGCCACGATTTAAAATTATCATGGCCCCACTGCACAGCAGCTAGATGCTAAAAGGTTAAGAACCAAATCTAGTTCTCATGGTTAGGATATGTTAGACTAATCAGGTAGCCGGTAAGTGGTAGGTAATCATAATAGCACAGGGCTTATGTCATTCTCACTGTATTTTGTTTGTACAACACCATTAGACACAGCCCATCGTCGGGGGCAGAGCTACGGAACACACAACAATCGAACTCTGCAATAAATTAACAAATACATTTTGCATGGTGACCAGGACCACCAGGCAAGATGTGTCTTGAGGCTAAAGCTTGTCTTGGCACCGGAGAGTACAGCAGAGTGAGGTCGTTTGTATGCTGCGTTCGATTCATCATTGGCAACTTTGCTGGTCACAGCTCTGTGGGCAGATAAATGGTCAATTTACACGGCAGTAGTGGTTATCTACTTTGCTATTTTCTTTTCAAATTCTAAGCCAATTTCTCAAATATTGAAAAAGTTTGTTTTTTTACCTGTCTTGCAAGAGCAGAAAATGGTCAAAATTCACATTCATGAAACATTCAATGGTGTTATGGATGGTGGTGTGAAAGTGATCGCCCTTTCTTGTTGCTTCCAAACATGAACCACGTTCCGACCTTTCTTCCGAGAGAGTTAGTTGAGCCAGGCCCATGGCGATGGCTATTGTCAGCAGGTACCCCGCTGTATCCAGAATCGCGCTTGTATGTCTTTTCTGAAAAAATGTACGTCATTTAGTTGGCTGTCTTTCCATTTGTTTTGTCAGGTAAAGAAACAACATCTTAATTTGTTTCCAACATTCATGTTTGGAATTTTCATGGCCACGGGAAGGAAAGCTCAAGGTTGGAAATCATGCCATGGATCGATAGCGTCACAGTTGACACAACCTGCAAGCCAAACCACAAAAATAAATTCCATCGAGATAGCCAAAATATCCATTGCCGTCGGATTGCAGATCTGAATCCTCAAACTCTTATCTTGTTCAGGTACATTCATTTATCTTAGATGCAGTCTAAAAAGCAACATGTCATTCTTACTTCTAGGTTTGCTGGGTGGTCGTCGTTGGCACCTAGCTGCGGTTTGAGCAAGTTGCCGCGCGGCAGGTGGGAAGTAAAACCCATCATGCCGATCTTGAGCAACCATTCTTCTCTCCTCTGTAAATGCATCCAACCATTGCTGCTTCTCTTCTGGGGAACGGCAACAGAACAGAAGCCACTTGTCTCGAACGCAACTGTAGACCTTGAGACCGTGTCGTACAGCAGCTCCCAGCTGAGGGTCTTTTCCGTCGGGAACGTTGATGATTTCACTCGTGTCCAGATGTATTCGACCCTTATACACGTGGGTATTTCGTTTGAGGATGTCCTGAAAGAGTTTTAACATCATAGGCTATAGTTGTGTATTGTTATGTTACATCTTGGCATGCTTACACACTTTGTACTACAACTTTTTTTTTGAAAATCGCGAAATTAATTTCCGGTAATTTTTGGAGTGACGTAACCACCCCTCAGCCTGGCACTCTCATCAAGCTTCCCTATTTTATGATATGATACTCACAAGGCACGAAAACCTGTCACACTACTGTTTAAACAAACCAATCCACGTACGTGGCTACTTGACGGTTGAAAACAAAAAAAGTACCTACCTTTTTGCAGTAGACAAGCTGATGATCGAAGAGAAATAACGTGATATTTGTAGTCCACATGCCTGATGTGACTCTGACAACTTCCCCTTGGTGAATCAACTGAGAGCTGGCTTCAATTAGATCCTCATCCTAATTGCAATGAAAATCCAAATAATTATACTTGTGAATCAATAGTCTTTCACACAAATAAATTCCTGCTAACAGTTAGATATTTATAAGGCGGATTTATATTTAGGCTTGGCCACAAAATTTTTGCTTCATAAATTAAACTAGGCTTTGCCTAAGAACTTCAGCTTTGTCTTAACATTTGGGCTTAGCTTGGTTGGGGCTGAAAGCTCTCATACTTGCAGCAGAAACATCCTTTTGGTTAAATAAACCTATATTTATTTATTCCGATCAGTCAGATCATGCTTCCACCCGATGGACTTCGCCTTACCATTTGAGCTTGGCTCTGGTACAGGAAAAGCACTCATTAATAGCGCAAATCAAATTTTTATTAAAGTAACTCCTTTACTTTACCCGTTGGGCTGAATCTGATTCGGTTTTGCCACACATTTTTGTGGAAGTTATTTTTATTTAACATAATCCAAAAAATGACTTTTTCTAAATTTAATCAGTGGAACGTAATCCTCAATGCAGTAAGTCAGAAAAAAATACCACAATACCATAACTGTCCGCCTGAAATTTAATTTCTGAAATGTTTGCACCCCCCACCAGTGCTTTGAACAGCGGGCATTTGTACTATTCTGAACTGAACATAAATGTGTCGATAAATTTACAAGTTTTGTCACGAATTTAGATTAAAAAAAACTCTATTTGATCAAAAACTTTCCGTAATTAAAAGTGCTCATTTCTGTTTGCTTAGGATCGAGATCTGGAAATAGCAGAAATTTTAAAATTGGTTGGCAAGGATACTTATTTTTATCAAATCTAACACAAACAGTGAGGAAACGTATCGGCAAGACACATTTCGTATTGAAAACATACTGACAAACAATTATATTTTTAACAAAGAGAAAATAAGACAAACAATGTTGAGACACTGACCTCCCAGCCTTCAACACGCATCTGCCACGCCACAAGTTTCTCCAGACTTTCCATCCGGCGTTTTCGCTCATTGACCAGAACCGCAACGCCTCTCATTGCTTCGAGAGCCTCTCCGATTTTTGCGAAGTCTGGATGGTCGGCTTTGGTATACTTTAGGAGCTCGGCCAGCTGGAGAGGATATTTGCAGATGCGTTGGACTGGCGTTAGTAGGTAACCGTCAAGGGGAATTTCCATTAGGCCTCTCATCATTCGGCAAGCTTCGAAGAATTGGCCGTAGTTGCTACGCTGATATAGTTCTTGTAGCGTGGCAGTGGCTAATGGATGACTATTGCAGTACTCTGAGTAGATTCGAAAGCCAGCTCTCTGAAATAAAGCAAAGAACAATGTAGTTCAACAAGGATTAAACTTATACCAAATACACGGCTAGTTATAATTTTAAGAATATTAAAATCACTTCAAAAATATCTGTTTAGGACATGAACCCCGGACCTTTTGCTAACACTGTAGTTTAACAAGAAACCCAGAAAAGATATGTTTTGAAGATATTAAGTTTGCCAGCATAAGCTGGGGAAACTGTTCATTTCTACTAAATAAATTGTAAAGGTTCCTTTCTTCCATTAGAGTACTTGCAAACTCTGTTCTTTGGCATGAATAATTTGTGTATCACATATTCCCAAAGGAGGAATATTGATAAAATGCCTGCTAGCTTCCAAGATTATTTACTAAGAAAATGTCTTACATGTATAAGAAAGCATTGGCCGACGCAGCTGCGATGTGGTGCCTCCCAGTCCACTCTCCGCTCTAGATCCTCAAGGAAAGCTGACTGGAAATTAAGCAGTTCCTCCACGTTTCCAAATATCGTTTGAATTTGGTCAGTGGTAAACATGTCTTTTCTTCGCATGCACTCCGCTAGGTATCCTTCCGAAACATCACGAAGGATCTTGACAAAGTCTCTCTCTGTGTTGACTAGTTCTCGCACGACACTTGAGCGCACTTGGTCGTTCGACAAGAGGGAAATGCTCGTCCGTCGGCGAAGCTGAGAGGTCGAGGTGGAACCGGAAGCCATGGCTGCTAAGCAATCCTCAACGGTTTCTTCTTGACTAACTCGTAACTAGAATAGAAAAGAAATCAATACATATGTATGGTAGGTTGTCTTAACTGTCTGCTTAAATGTATCTAATTAAAATGGCTGAATACACTATTAATACTATTGAGCATTTTGCTTGTCTAGCTTTCTAGCTAGCTAAAGTAAATATTTTTTGGTCGATGCCATGGATTGGAGGCATGATATATTAATATGTATATAAGTATACTAGCCTAGTTTTCACTTTATGGGCTTATGTATATTTCGGCTTTGCCACATAATTTTAGCTTCAACACGAAATTTGTTCTACGCCTTGCACTTATGGTTTTTTAATTCCGGGTTTCACCTTGTAAATTGGGCTTTATTTTAAAAAGCGGAAACGTCATTTTTGTTAGATTACCCTTTATTTTCCCTGATGGGCTTTCCCTCATCAATTCGGGCTTTGCTTTGACATTTGGGCTTTGATATAGGCTTGGCTCTCTTTTTCAGTGCAAAACTCCTTTTTATTCAAGAAGTTCTTCCATTTTACCCAATGGGCCAGACTGCATTGTGGTTTTACATTTTAATTTTTTGTGGACTTTTTCCCCCAAAAAAATTGACCAGTGCAATGTAATCCCCAATGCAAGAAAAGTTCAGAAATGAATTCCACAACAAGCCATTCTGAAATTTTAGACAATTTTATATTCCCCTGCCAATACCCCTAAACACGAGCATTCATACTTTTATGAACTGGACATGAATGAGCCATAATGTTCAACTTTATAAATGAAATTAGGTAAAACACTCCCATTTTAACTAGCTACCCCCCCCCCCCCTCAATAGGCCTACTTGGAGGATTGAAATTTCAAGAAAAACCGAAGTATTGTCCAGGGGCTGATGTTAAAAATAACACTGATTGGTGACAAAAATCTATATAAAAACCACTTACCCTGACAAAAGCTGCAGGAAACCAGCCGCTGGCATCTCCTCTTGTCCCCCACCACCAGTCCCTATCCATGGTGTCCAAGACTTCGATCACGTCCCCCGCCCTAAACGCCAACTCTTCAGTCTCCATGGCGACGTGGTCCCACACAGCTTCAGCTAATATCACAAGTTCCTCGTCGAAAGACTTCTTCCTGTCGGTGATGGAGACGACGGAAGACTCTGAATCTGACATGACATCGTCGTCGGACGTTCCTCCCCGGTCGTCATCGCTGGCCATCAGCGCCCGAGGCTTGCGCCGCATCAGTGGAGAAAGCTCGTTGATGCCGAGTGGCTGCGACATCGAGCGACGCAGTTGGGCTCGGCCAGAGTGCATGCGAGACCTGCCGATAAGCGAAGGAATGTGTGATTGGTATTAATTGTGTTTTAAGGGTGTTTTTCTCTGCTGTGAGCTTTGTTGTGCAGTTAGCGCTGTAATCATAGCATTTATCAAACTTTTTCGTAGATATCTTGCTTAAAAGAGCAACTAGATGTGGCATGACTAAACATTTAATAGAAATACTTAATCTGAAGTGACCATAGCATGATGAAAATAGTAGTTTTACATTGATATTACAAACACGAAAGAGATATAATATCAAGCCATTAATACAAAAATTTATAATTAGTATCAAATTCACTTAGAAGCGTATCAGTTGAGTTCCATACTAAGGTCTGTTTGTATGTGTTATCCATCCCAAATAAATTCAGCAGTACAAGGCTGAAGACAATTTCAGCAGTTAGGTCACGGCATATGGAGAAGACACTCAGCAGTTAGGTCACGGCATATGGAGAAGACACTCAGCAGTTAGGTCACGGCATATGGAGAAGACACTCAGCAG
>QKMV01000756.1:0-19560 GCA_003287335.1 Lednia tumana
CCATACCCGAGATCAAAGTCGTGGCAAAGTCGTGAGTCTCAAAACCGCAGACTTTTGTCGATTGGTTTGATTTTGATTAGCTATCAAGTAGTATCCATCGAGGCCGCCAGAGACCGTGGGGGCACCGGGCGTGAAGCACAAGCGCTAAGGACAACCAGATGTGGAACTAAATCGAATTCGCTAATGTCAGCCCTCATACGCGCACCACATTTTACATGGTGATGAAACATCTTGAGCCTACAATGAATCTACTATCGTGTATATTAGTGTAGGGTCAGTACTCACAAAAATATCAGCTTGTTCGGACATTCCGTCTGGCCTCTGGAGCGCCAAAAAACTCAAGTGCCATAAGGTGAATGAAAGAAGCTTCGATCGCTCGCCCTACTAATTTTGGGGTCAGGAGAATTGGAGAATTTGGAGAATTGGCAGAAAACTTGGAAATTGTGTCTCATAATCGTTACTAGTGGAAAGTTTTCAATTTTGATTTGTTAGATGTGTCCTCGTCCTGAATTTTAGTTTGTGTGCGATGTTTCGTCTCTTTCCAGCCTCCACTTTGTTTGTTTATAAAAATATTGAAAAAAATTGTTGCTAGTTTTTAAAATTGTTTACAGAAAAAGTAAAGTGGTTCTAATTTGTAAACACACAAAATGTAGGCTGGAAAGAAACAAATATCCCAAACATAAAAAAATAAGGTGTCATAAATCATATAAATTGAATACTATTGATTGGCAAAGATAATTTTATTTGCAAGTTTTCCGACAATAATCCGAGGAATAATTAAAAAAAAATTCGTCCTGATCCCTCAAAATAATATTACATCATATTATGTGAAAAATAGGTGCGTTGTAGATGCATATTGGTTGAGACGTTCTGGTCCGTCGCTGTGGCTTCTAACTACTCATCTGCAAGGTGTAGGTGACAAAAACTAACGAGCACACAGTTTAACTTGACGCGTGATTCGGGCATTTCCACCCAGCTGAACACAATTTGGAGGCCGAAGATCTGAGGGATTGACAAATCGACTTTTACCCACTGTCATTCATTGGAAGTGACTCGCATGTAGGTGTAGCGCAGTTACCTATTACTAGGTTCGAGATCCGGGGCCGTTAGAGCTCGAGTGGACTCCTGGCCGTCCTTTGTGAACGCCGAACGCCGACTAAGTTAGAGCATGAAGCAATAAGCATAAAGTACAAAGCAAAGCAGTACTACCTCTCAACGAAGGGGGTTGGTATAGTAGTATCATGTTACTACCTCCTACCCAGACTACTGAGTAAATCTCTGTGGTCCCACCGGGAGAAATGACCGATGAAAATTGAAAATACTTAATATCTACGTAATACGTTTCTGCTGGAGTTGCAACTAGCTAAAATCTAGTGTAACAATAAAGTGTTAACAGTAAATCAGACATCACATAATGAAAATTTTAACTAAAATCGGTCAAGTTTCTAGTAATAAAAGCATCATAGACTTGTCATTTGTTGCTGGATAATAAAAACTAATAATATCCCTTCCCCTGGTCGCAATAAACGCACCCAACCAATCAGAACCGAGGAGGGGGGGGGCGGGGAGGAATACGCTCATTTTTTGGGCCTACACGGCACTTACTTTAATTAGCCCATCTCTTTACCTCCTGACAATTGTGCCATTACGTATATCACTTATTACCAACGATGATCTATTACCTTTCTATGCCACCCAAAGCTATACGCTTGACAATCAAAGAACATCGTTTGGGAGAAGGATTGTCGAATTAAATTTACAATCAGCCTTGACCCATCCAATCAATTTTAACTATCCATATTAATTCTTGTTCCTACTATTAGCTATAGGACGCTAGCAGAATGCTACAATCCGGGGGTGGGGGGCTGGGGGCAGCAATGGCTCTCTCTCTCTCTCTCTCTGGTTTTAAAGGTGCGGATTGTGGGGGACGAGGCGGTAAAGGGACGGTTCTCAATTTGTTTGTCATGTCGTATACGTCTGGATAACAAGCTCCCATTGTATTCCCTTGTATGAGAACTGTTTGCATATGGCCGAATGCCAGTTGCCCCGCTACAATCGCGCGGTCAGACAAAGGCTAATCAGTCTCTCCGTGCTCGTTATGTCTCACTTGATAGAGGGCGACAAGAAATATATGCACTTGGCGACAGACAAGGATGAAGGAGCTCGCCCGAGAATATCGTTCCGCGCTATTAAAAATCTAAAACAAGAAATTGCGTTCGAGAGGAAAGCAGTTTTTCCGACAACACGTTTTGTCTCTCGCTGTCGCGCGTCCGTGAAAATGCGGGATTTTCCCGCCGTCGCGGCGCGGCTCGACCTGCTTGGAAGCTGGACGGGTAACTTCTTACGGTGTACCATCAAGTCTACGTGGATAAGTGACTTCACGCGAGGTGTGAACGCAGATAAGACGCCAACAATGGACTGATGCATGTGCGCGATAAGACGACATGGAGTCGCGCGCGCACGCGCGCGCGCGGTGTGCCCGCGTGCTTTATTACCGAGCTAATCAAGATGAACAATGCCATCGTAGCGTCGGCATTTCTTATTCCACGTCTTGGCGAGGCATCTGCGCTTTTCGGCGCCAGCTCGAGACGGTTAGCCGTTCAAGTCGACACGAAGACGCGGGACCTAATCATTATTCTGTAATGCAGAATTTGCAAACTCGGTTTCTATCTAAATTATATGTCGCGGAATGTGTCACCACGGGCCGATTGTTTTGTAGTTTTCGCGCCATAAAAGTAACAATGAAATACACTATACTTTTTAAGGACACTTTTTTCCGTCTGGAGCGCTTGGGACAATTTGAATTGACACTGAAAGCATGGCCCATTTTGTCTGCCACTTTGTGGTTGTAGCGCAGTATGATCTCTCATAGGATAGAATGTAAGTTTTAGCAACGAGCGTGACCAAGGGGACAATCCAGCCAGCTTTCGAAATCGCGGCCATGCTAAATACATCGATTATGAATCTCAGCACGCCCTAAAAAACAAACGAAGTCATTTTGTCAGGTTTGTCACTTGTCACTTTGCCCCAACGATAATTACAACGCAAATAGCCTCTTACGCATTCTTGTGCGAAACGCCTCTCCTCAATTTTACTTTTCAGAAAAGATGCTTGTATAACCTAGCTGATCTAATATCAGCGAGAGCAGATAATCTGAGATTCATCTAGGTCACGTGGATTGTAAGGAGCTGATAAGGGTGGGGGGTGGGGGATTTAATTAATCTCATTTGGAGAAGCGTGTAACAACAAGCAAGTTGAATGTAATCTGCTTAAAAGCTTCTTACCTATAAGACCCAAGTTTCGAGTCTTCGCGAAGCCTGGCCGACAGTGACACTGACTGCAGCGGGTGGTACACCAACAGGGGGATTGATAAAATAGCGCCAAGCCGTCGACTTTGGCGTCCAGGCCACGACGCCTGACGCGATACAAGATCATAGGTCACTCGCGTCACTGCTTGCGAATAGTCATCTAAGAAAAGACGCCGCGGACTATCGTTGTATAGTGTTACTCAGGGATAGAAATTTCAGTGGAAAGATTTAATAAAACTTGCTTCGATAGTGGTGGCAAAAAGGAAAGCAATTTGGAACGAAAATAGTGTGGTGTCCGGTCGCCAATCCAGTTTTCTCAGCGTGACTTGTGAGCGAGGAGACAATATCTTATCGGCAGAGACACAGGGTGCTGGCCGGGGTTCGAGCCCAGTTTATCTGTCATCGTGATCGAGTGACGTCGACGACGTGGCAGCAGTGATTCGGTAATGGCGTCGGATGTGTGATGGCCACGCGCGCCTCGCGCGGCGTTCACACAAAACATTCACGTCTCTCGAGCCAGCAACACTGTCTAATGGAAATCGTGACCCAAAGTCCCGGGTTCGACGTTCGCTTCGTTCGTTCGTTCGTTCCCATCTCAAGGCACAATCCATCAACACCCCACATTCTTTATATTCTTGAGGCATGACTGACTTATACATTAACATTATACGCCTTTTCAGCAGCAGTAGCAGCATCATCACAACCATACGCCACGCGGCGTCCATTTTAATGTGACCGAATCTGAGGCCTATGCGTCCAGAAAAGAGATTTCCTAAATAACATATTAGCGACATAGTGCCTTATACAATAAACCACCCAAGCTTATCTGGAATAAAAGGAGTTTCACAGAATTCGCTGTGACTCAGTCTCGGAATTACTAGGTTTCCTTTGGCAACTTTCTCGTCTTTTGTCGTTGGTAAGTAATCTGATGAAACTGATATCACGTCCAAGTTAGTTTAGTAAAGAAAGGTAAGAGAAGGGAAAAGACGGCAGAACTTTCTCGAATATAAGCTGCCGTGGTTTTAATTTACGAAGAATTAGCGGGAAACTTGTGTGTTGTAGACTTTGTAGATGAGAGTGCCGTGTTGGGTATGTTTTGGTGTCAACTGAAAGCGGGCCCTCAAACGGCGTGCTGCATAATGCATGTCGCGATGCAGTGTCATTGGTCACGATAGCACGATGTGTCTGAACTCTGAAGGAGACATTGCTCATGACTATCATGCATGGATTTCGAATTCTAATCAAAGCTTGTCGCCTAGGAACCAATCGAACTGTGGGACGAAATGCACGACTCCCGTGGTTCTCTGAACATATTTAAATGAGTGTGTCCACGGCAGACATTTCACAAGACCCGCACCATACTACCTATACCTACCCTCTCTCTATTACTACAAACTACCACACCAAGTCGAATACAACTTTCCGGGCACGGGTGGGAATATTATTCAAAGTTTGATGAAGTAAGGCGCTGCGCCCGGCGAGGCCCCAGCACTTGGATTAGTGTCTGAAGGGAGAGGGAGGAGAAAATGCGCTTGCTGGTGAGCTCACTCGTTCATTGAGCCGCAATGAAGTTCGGTGCTATCACCAAATAGTCGTCGTCATTTTGTTCTGAATAGTGCGGAGGAAGCTCAAGTAGGATATGTAAGTCCACATGGAACGTCCTTAACGAAGCTACAACAGTTTTAAGTGCAGCCGGTGTTCCGCTTCGAATAGCTACAGGAGGCGATGGCTTTTAAGCCATTTTTACACAGTCCAATGTTTCATCCAATTTATTCTACGCAATTTACTTCCACCAATTGTACCCAAGCTAAAACATATGGAAACTGAAATGGTGTCAAATAATTTGGACGAAAACGTGAAATGTGTAAGCTGGGCTTTACTTTTGTGGCCAGAACAAAATAGTTTTCGTCGGCTGTTCAAACACTTTCCGATTCCGGTGTAGAAAAGTGTGTAGCTACACTGCCATTTTATAAGATCTATGAGCCTCTAAAACCAATTCAACCCAAAGAACAGAGGTAAAGCGCACCATTTCCATTCTGAGGGGTTTCCTTTTGGCTTTCTTACAAATGTTTAGCACTGTACTGCTTCGGCTGGGAGCCGAAAATGTAAAAAGCGTTGGACTGGCGAACATAGCTGTTGTATGTCTTCATGGTATGTCTTCAACTTTACACAATTTGATATGCCGTGCGGATCTTCGTTATAGCATAGATGTTTATATGGCCCTTGTATCATCTAACGGTTAAAGCATTCACAAAGTTGTTTTGCATTGTTCTTAACAAGATAACCCGTTTTCCCCGAGGCATCTTTAAGCAATACCTAATTTCTCGCACCTGATCATGAAGTTTCGACCCCTCGGGGAGGCGTAGCTCGTATCTATCGCTGGCTTTATGTATCGTTAAGTCTTGGTGGCGTGTGGTTCGATCCTTTGAGCCCGAATCGTTCGCTCGCGAGGAGCAAGAGTACGACTGCCGATTAGCGACTGAACTCTGCTGCGGGAATACTCCGCTCCCTCGATAGACGCTGGAGACTTCAGCTACCTACATGCGACACGTGAGGACGAAGTACATTATGGACCGCGCCTTGCAGCGTTGAGATAGTGCACTAGGTAATGCAACGATGCATGATCCTCGCGTCTGATAGTCTAGGTTTATGCCATATTATTATTTCTCTCTAGGAATAATGCGATTATGTGTGTGGGTCAACTAAAACTATTAGCCACACTCCCCTCATGTCTCCCTATTAATTTCCTTATGGCTTGCTTATAATATACCTAACAAGGCTTTCACCATGAAAATGTAATTAACGGATTAAATCAGACTACGGGCTCCTCTACCTTTAGGTACTACACTCTTACGATAGAATTAATTCCTTTGAACGACGGTAAAGTACGGCGAAACCAAGAGGGACGCATGCCACACATAAATTGCATGCATAGGTATCTGTGTCTTGTCACAAAACGAAAACGGACGCGCTGGATTTTGATTGGACGAGTCGTTGATTGCCTTGTGTTAATTCGCTCGCAAGCGTTTTCTTCACAGCGTGCCACGAGGGGCAAGTATTTTTCTTCAACCATATTAATACACAACTACTCATAACTGAAGAGCTGTTACGTTTTTAATTATGAAACTTCGAATGGGTTGCGGTAATAGCGTCGTAGTTTACATGTGAATTTATTAGTTTTTCTTAACTTTGTCTTGGCGTTTTCACACAACAAATGCAACGAACTAACTAAGCATTTATTGTAATTAATGCTACTAAGAGCTGTTTTTGTAGATTCAGGTTAAGTTTCTATCTTTCGGATACGTAGTCATCATCATGGTGACAGGCAATCGGCTTAAACTGTTTTAGAGCTAACCTTCACACGACTTACAAACCGGAAGCTACAACTGTAAAACTGGTCTCAAAGGCCGGTCAGAAGCCAAAGCTAGTACCGATGCATCCGATTGGCTGTCGCCATGGTGATAACAGCGTTTCTCTGTAAAACTGGCGATAAGAAAATAAATGGACCACTAGCGTTCCAGAGGCGATCGACATTGGGGGATTTTTAACACCCTAAGAAAAGCATTGTCCCACAACGTTGATTGACTCTGGAATTCCTTGATCACTAGTCGTCCATTACCCTTTGACAGCATGTCGGCTGATGTGGTAACACCAAAGTGCATGGCTCGGGATAAAACCACGTTTGAGGTATAAGATTTTAACCTGTTTGCTCGAAATCCTAGAATTTTAAAAATGTGTACCTACACCTAGAGGAACACTTCGGGGTGGATGAGAATTGTCATGAGGGCGTTCTGATATCTTTGCACGCGGCTCATCGCCCCAGGCTCGCTATCAGCGCCCTGATGAACGCACCAAGAATGTTGAACCAACTGGAATCTTGCCGATAACGCGTCTCGGCTCGTGGCGCAGGCGCAACTCTTTGTCCAAAAGTCGGCAACGGAAGTCTTCTTGGCGATATTTCGGGATAGCTGCACCGAAGGAACTCCATCAAGCGGATCCCTGTGTCTCATTTGTCCAAATGGTACGCAATTTTGAAAAAGGGACCAACGTCCCTTTTTCAAAAATATCGCATAACTAACGCATTTATCACACCATTATATGTATTCTGTAAAGGAGTCAACGGTTTTTAGCCAACAGTTTTGTAGATATACCCAAACGAATTATTTGTCCCGTAAGAACCTGTGTTAATTCCGTGTCTTTGAAAGCAGGAGTTTGTCCACTACCCAAACTTCCAAACTACCCACTACCAAACTTACGATAGTACAATATAATAAATTACGCCGATAGGCATGCATTTGCACAGTAAATCTATTCTGTGAAAGATTAATCGATTTAAAGTCAATACTTTTGAGATATTAGTTAGTTTGTCCACAACCCAAACAAATTCTAGCTCATTCAAGAAACTTTCACTAGGCATGAACTAGCGCGTTATGCATATTCTGTGTGTGATTGGTCGATATTAGCCAATAGCTTTCGACTTATACGCAAAGGAAGTTCTTTGCCATATAAGATCTTGTGTTAATACTTTCCCCCTTTACGCTTTAGCGTGTCAACAATCCATACTACCAATCCAACCAAATGTTGGATGAGTGAACATTCATATCAAGATCCATTTATGTTCGGGAGAGAGATTGGAGGGTTTGAAGTTAGTGCAGCAGCTTCACTAATCTTGCCACCAACCTCTCGACAACACGGAGTAGTGGAGGAATCCCATGTTGTTCGAGTTGTACCGTCCTTCGGAAGGGACGTTAAGCGTTGGTCTCCTAGGTGATTTTCGACAAAAGTAGGCTGCCGATTGGGTTTTATCTCGTACCTTTCAAGTTCGGCATCACCCTCATCATCACCCTATAATTCACCGATACCAATAGACCAGTGCCACAAAGCCAGTTTGAGTGTGTCGTAAAACATATAAGCAATCAATCAAGTATCATTCAGTCAACGTTCTCCACCCTCTTTGACGTGTCGTGCCATATGGTGCAATCACGCCACGGGGAGAGCAAGAGAGGCGGAACGAGTGTCTCGCTTTGCAATCGGGAGGTCTCAGGTTCGAACCTTGTCCCCGGCCTTACTGGGTTGTGGTTTTCCGAGATTTGCACGACAACCATTCGAGACAAATTTCGGGATAGCCTCCACCCTAAAAGCGTGCGGCTGTCTTCTTACCAGCTCCCTTTCCCACAATTGGGAACAATCCTCAGCCTATTGTATTCCTTCCTTTCATCGCTTAAAACGCAAACACGCCTATTTAACAATTCCTACTTCGATGTACATCAACCAAGCGATTTGTGCCACTTTTCAAAATGTCATCTATTTGGTTGCTCAAAAACGCTTGCTTTCGTCCGTAGTAAAAACAGACGCTATTTTACAGATGCGATGCTATTTCCAGGGTTTCGATTTCGAGATAAGCTTTTCATTAGCTTGATAAGGTGTCAAGTAGGCGTAAGAATTAAGCGTTCTCAGCAACAGTTTATTTTCTGTAAAAATTCTGACTTAATTAAATTATGTATCTTTCCAAAACAATTACGTCCTGACAAAGTAAAACCACATTTTTGATTCTAAAATAATTCTCCATCCGTTAAAAGAGAATGCAATCTGAACTTGCGTCATGTTGCCTATTCCTTCTATTTCGAGTGATAGTGAAAAGCTTCGGAGCTCGCGTGGTCTGCCCGAAACAACCAACTCGTGCTTTCGCGCTGAGTTTGCGATGACCCAATCAGACGGACCAACTGCAGACAACTACATGCCAAGCCACAACATGAGAAGTACAAATGAGAAGGAAAGTGTGATGTTCGGCCGGTTGTTCAGGCTAGTCGTGAGTTCCTCGCGCGGTTGCCTGGTTCGCACTATTTTCGGCGGCAAATTACCCGGCGGAGGGTAATTATTAATTAAACATCGCGCGGCTGGCAAGCGCGAGAGCGTGAGCTGTTGAAACGCGTGACCTATGAAGAACAATTAACCGAGATTCGCGGGCGACGAGTGAGAAAATGGCATTTAAATGTCACTCGACGCCTCCTGATTGTTGTCGCGTAATCAGCGCACGGGCTGATTGCTGATTGCTCCGCGCCGCTCGCCACGTGCCTAATTGCTTTTGAATAATATTAGCTAGCGGCGACTGGAAACTGATTTCTTACGGGAAATTCCCTCCGTGGGGAACCGTATTTACAGAAAGTGGTTCAACTGTTGTATTCACCCAGAAGAAAAAAGCACTGGTGGCCGGTTCAAATCTCACTAACCCCCTCAAAAACCAATCCCCCGAATCAAAAAGATCATAACCAACAACTTTGAGTCCTTCGACATCGTTTAAATGGCCAATTAACGCGTTTTTAAATGAGTGGCAAATACTGTGCTGCTTAATTTGTGGCAAGCTCAGAGCGCTGGCGTCTCCTACACCGTCGAATAAAGTGTCGGAATAGAGTGATTTAGAAGGTCTGACATCATCGAGAAAACGGTGTTGCAATATTGCTCGAGCCCACGGCCTATAAAAAGCTATGCTTTGAGCACAGCTTATCACAAACTTTTAAATATCGGATTTACAAATTATATGAAAACGCGTGTAATTATAGTTAAATCTGATTTTAAAGCTTGCAATCAATCAGAACATGTTCAATAGGGTTTGACGTTGTTTGTAACGGCATTATTTATTCAAGGACTAGGAATTGGTTTTTGAGGCAGTTATTGTGATTTGAACCAGCCGCCTGTGCTATTTATGTTAAAAAAATTAAAAAGCTTGCACTATTTCTCAAAACTAAGGTTCCCTATGTCAAATATCCAGCTATCTCTATCCGCAGACCACATTGTCATTGTGACGAGTACGTTGACACACATTAGGAATTTAGTTCAAAACCGGTTTATGCTCTGATATTTAGGAATTTGATTAATAGAAATTGCATAGGTGCCCATTTTGAATATTCAAAGCGTTTGAATCTAGCATATATAACGAATAGTCCTTCCTAGTTGCACACGAAGAAAGATTATTGTTGTGAAACACATTTAGCGGTGGGTATGGAAATTTGCACAAAAGTGGCGAAAAGTTGTAACGGAAGTGTAGACGAAAAGTTGAATGTTTGTTCAATTCCAATGCATTCTGGATAATTATTTCTCAGAGCACGTAAAAATCAAATTTTCGAGTAGACATCTGCTAGATGTTCCACTTAACCACCCATCGTGCGTTTCGGCACACGCACTCGTTTGTTTTTTCCCTCATTCAAATCAAATACTAAGAATATTAAAATCACTTCAAAAATACCTGCTTACTCGATGACTTGAAGCCCGGACCTTTTGCTTACCGGGCAAATGCTCTAACTAGCCGTGTATTTGGCTTTAAAAGTTTAATCCTTGTCAAATCAAATGCTCTATAAGATTCTCATTGATCCCCACGGATCTTGTGTTTGTTCCTTCCCTCCGCTAACTTGCCATGTAGCTGTCAAACACACCGCCGGACTACGTCGGGGTCTCGAACCCAGGGCCGAGATCTGACATTCCTCGGCGGCACCGAACATTCATCACTCAAAGCATCGATCTAGCTCGGGGGACCGGCAGCCCCTTGCTCGGCATTAATATGCAACCTGCAGCACAGCCTCTCTTCAAAGGACAAACAGTTTGCAGCGGTGTGCGACTTTTTTTTCTCTTTCTCGCGAGACAAATTTTTTCGCAAGGCGACTCTTTCATTCTCTTTTTGCCTCTTTGCTCGCAGTCGCGCCCATCGCCACGTCTCGTCCAATTCAATACACGCTGGAGGATGCTCGCAGGGTTGCCAATTTATACGCCGCGTACGTTCACGTCAATTCTGCGCGTCAAATCGACGTTGAAAACGTACAACCATGTATGCAATTTTGTCTTGACGAGAGGCAATACGTCACGTTCGATTACTAGATGTAATTAGTGAAACTAGTTTGGAGTTTGTACTCGTTTTAGGAAACTTTGCCGAGGAAGAAGGTAAAGTTCATTACAACATTGTTAGACTTATTGCTATCTCCTAATCTTCGCAAAAAGTTTAAAAAAATTACGAACAGTCGCTGAATGGAAATCCGCTAAATATTTTCTAATGATTTCTCAACTATACTGTTAACTTCTCCAGGCCAAAATATTTGTACTCCTGAAGACCTTAAACGCCAGATTGTTTACGCAACGTTGGGAAAACGTTAGCTGATTTCTTATGATTCAAAGTTCAAACCCAGTTTGTAAATCACTTTCTCCTAAGGAAGGCTTAGGAATATTGAGAATAACTGCTAATTTTAAGAAATGAACATGAGTAAATAATTGTATAGTATCCCCGTACTGCCACTATGAAGGGGTCACGGGCTGGAATGTAAAATTGTTCTTCCGATCGTTCATAGAGAAATAATTCAAATAGAATCATTCAAACATGGGTGAAGTGGCAATACTAGTATGATGACACCTAAAAGTAGTACCATAGCTATGAATCTATTCCATAGTTCAAGCTGCACGTGGCGTTGACGTGTAAGCTAAGCCGGCACAAGCTACCAATTTCCATTACCATTTCCAAAAGGATTCCCCGCGAGAACGAGTGTCAAACGGCGTCGTCAAATCAACCTCATGAATTACTGACTTTCGGTGTCATAACAGTTGATCTTACATCTGAAGCGTGTACCGTTTGACCTATCGTCATCGGGTAACGGTTTCCAATACAGCACACGGCGAGGTGTTATCATAGGATGGAGGTAATGGAAGAGAAACACTTGGTGTCACGACGCCAGTGTCACTCAACCCCCCTGCCCCCCACTCTCTGCCCCCCAACCCCTTGACGCTCTTGTTCCGAGAGCGGCGTCGTATCAACAGACCGAGCGCCGGAAATATGAGGGTTATTGGGGAAACGATCTGCGCCGAGGCAGGAACATACACTATCGGCTTTATGATAGCTTCACATTGTGGAATTTCAACGCTGTCATCTATAAAAAAAAAGTCTCAATATATTCGAGATCACTCGTCGATCGTGCCTATGTAGTAATATTATTTATAAAAAAAAAGCGGCGTTGTTTTGAATGCAATTTGTTTGGCAAATAAGAACGGCGAGGTGTTTCCGCGGGCTTGTCTCACTAGCGATGGTGGCGGGTTGTAAATTTGCTCGGCTTGGTCGCCGGTGAAAGTGAAAGGGTCGCTGCTTCTCCTCGGCCATTGTGAAAGCTGCATGCCTGACGGCCCCGTAGCACCTCGGGCTGTGCGGCGAATGCTCGAAATATTACACGGAAGTGGCGTAATGACTTCCAACCACATCCGGTTTGTCAAAGGGCCGTTGAAACATCAAGATTCGAGCGAGGAGATCGAGTGACGTCTTTTGTTTTCGAACGTCATGGCCTGCGGGAAACCCTCTACTCTCGAGTTGACGTAAACCAAATTAATGCAATTTTCTGTGTCGAAATGCCCAGTGGAAAATGGTGAGAGAGAGAGAGGGAAAGAGAGAGAGGGAGTGGAGTGGAGTGAAGAGAGAGGGGTGCGAGGGTAATGCCTTATACGTCTTTGGGAATCAATTCAATTGAATCTCACAAGTGAAACGTTGGAAAATGAAAAGCTACATGGGAAAGGTGGATCAATCGGTGCAATGAGTAATTCCGGGTTTAGCATAGATAAGACATTCCTGCAAAGACGGACTTTGCAAATTGAACAAAACTAGCTTTCTTGCTGGTCTACGGTGCTTTTTCACCCTAGATCATTTATTTTGAGTGATGCAATAAGAAAATCTTAGCATCGTTGAATGTCTGAGATGCGCAGAAATCCTCTACTTTTACGATACACTTATTGGACTGTGATTTTCATACCGTTACTTTGGATGGTGTCGATGGAAGGAAATGTAATGGCATCTCGTTTGGATTGTTGTACTTTCAGTTATGTCTAGAACACATCCACGCGCGTTCCTCCAGCCATCGCGTATAAGAACGCCCCTCGTCCCATATTAGCCGTTCGTTCCGTTCTGTAATTCCACTTTGACCGTCTCGTGTCGTCTCCAGTCAGTTCTTTTCGCTTTGTGTTTGGATTTAGTTTCGTGTGCTCTTTTTCTACACTCTCGCGCCAATTCCACATATAAATTACATTCCCGTCCATTTGTCTGTCCCTTCTGGATTCTGGGCGACAATAATCATGCAATTCAATGTATCTCGCGTATAGACGTACGTAGAAAATAGTTTGCAAAAACTTGATATACACTGGTGGATAATTTATGTTTGCAGTTTGTTGGTCGTGCGATATGGGAGAATTATATATGATTATTTCATTGCTGGCGCATATTGAAATATTATGACAAAGTTGGACACGAGCAACTCTTTCCGTGATTCATTTACGGTGTACCGATAATGTCAATGCTAATAAGCTTAATAAATAACAGGTTTGTTACGGTTAAAGCTGGACCTCGCGGTCATTTAGCGCCGGAAGGTCGCAGATTATGCCGCCCGCCGTCATAAATCGATTGCGTTTCGATCAACTGGTGCTGCCGTAATCTATGTGTGCATTGTATGTGCGTCGTGTGTATTATGGATATGAGCCGTGTAATCTATTCATTGTATCTGTCCAGTGGTGAATTGATCATTCCGAATGGTTTTACTTTCAATATTATACGAATCAGTTAAATTGAACGTGAAACATCCTCTGAAACAGGATCGCGATAGATTTTCGCAACAATGTCATTGTAGATTGTAGAATTGCATTATTGGACCAGTATCCACATCGTAGACATGAATGTAATCTTTCAGAAAAACTGGGAACTCCTTTGGAAGATCTATTTGCAGATCCAAAAATCGCATCACAACTTGTTTGCTGATTTCAATAGCAACAAAATTCGTTCAAATCAAATCAGCATCTGTCACAAATGCGAAACAATGTGATTGCTTCAGAAAAAAAATGAATTGCGCCCTGCAGAGAGAGATAGAGAGAGATAGAGAGAGACAGAGGAGGACTAACTGCATACATGAATGCCGATGCACATTTGTACTGTTGCAAAACGCAGCACTGGAGTCTGTATTTGGTTGCCCGACAGACGGCGTTGGCATTAGATAACATTATCTAGCTCTGGGGTATGTATTCGATCTCATCTGTAGGATCTCATCAATATTTATTCAACTACGCCCTTCAGTCCTACAATGAGATAAATAAAGCAAATTGCTCTCAATTCCACGGGACCAGCCCCTTTGATGTCGAAACGGCCGTCTTTGAAACTAACCACATGGAAAACATACAGCTAACCCATGGCTGCTGAGCGCTGCTTGCTGCCCCGACGTTGCTAACTTTGTGACGTTTGTTGAAATCGGCGAAATAGTTTCGTCTGTTGGATGTGTCTATTTAGTTTCGGCATCGACTCTTTCGGCCTAATGGTAGCACTGGTGCATGAATTTGACCGACCGTGTAGTAATGACGGCGCATCGGGACCAACGGTATTGTTTTAGCCAGAAGAGAATGCATTCTGAGGGAGTTCCGAGTTGTAACCGAGCTGGATCATCATGCCATCGAATACGATGTTGCGTGACATTCACGTTGAAAAGTGTGGATAAAAATGCATTTTCTTTGTGTTTTCCGTGCTATGTGAAACGGGTTATTTTTCAAATCAAAGCGACTTCGAAAAAAAAAGTAATTAAAACCGGCTATTCTGCAAACGACGACTCCTGAACGCAACCCGCAGAGCAAACGTGGCACCTCCACCAGGCTTATATTTGTGGCGTTCTGATGAAGCGTTGCTTGTAAAGTATAGCGTCACGTCAAGCTTGCTTGCAGTTTTTGTTGGTTGTAAATGTATTATTTGACGATGGATTTATTTTTACGGAAGTTTTCCGCTCACCGGTTGTATTTTTGTGCTTTAGTTCTCAAAGTACTGGAACACATGTCTACGGCCAATAAAATTCAATAACGTAATCCTCGTGTTCGAACTCGGACTGTGCACAAACAACAACAATTATTATAAAGTGATTAAATCGTTTATAAATGATTGGTTTCTGTCATTTCCTAATCGGTTTCTCGGTTCTGTCAAAATATATTGGAGAATTCAGTCCAGCACGAATCAAACTCAGAAACTGTTTCACTTTTCCGTTTTTCTATTTTTAAATAAAAATAGTAAGTAAACATAAAAGGGGTGGGTTTATAAAACTGGGCGAAGTCTGCAACTTCAGTATAACATTAACTCAATTTTGTTGCAAAATGAATGAAGTAAACTTAGAGATTATTTCAGATATTTTTTCTAAAAGTATTCCCACCGCCGTAAACTCCTTGAATTGCTTTTCCATTCCGATACAAGCAACGCCAAATTGACACATTAGTTTTCGTAAATCGTAATCGGATTATGTGCTTCGCTTGTAAGAAAGCAGCAATGTTTTCGATGAACGCCCCACTGCGAAAGAAACACCGAGGCTAGCCAGGCCGCGCGCGCGCTGCAAATCGGAGAGCGTGGTGCAATGTTTCGGCGTTCAGCTGGCCGCTGCCTCCGAGCCGCCGTGCTGCGCCGTGCTGGCAAACCGCACGGAAACTTGTCCGCAAGTTGGTACAGCGACGTACGTCATCTCGCTGCCAGCTTCTTGCTCGCGGTCACGCAAAACACACAATGTGTTTGTCCTCTTCGGCTCCCTCCGCGTCTCCTCACCGTGCACTCTCAACGCCTCTCCTTTCTCCGCTCGCCTTTTCATTCGCGCCCGCCTCGCCACAATCACGGCACAATCACATTCCATCTCGACTTGCGTCTACCCGCCTTGGGATTACGTTACCGCAACAAATAACTAAACGCTTTTCTTTGTGGACTGCTAACAACTAATATCATTGAGAGAAAAGATTAGTTCTCGTTTTGAATCGATCCCGCTTGGAGATCGCAATCAAATTGGACGAGATACAATTCGCTTGAAAATTGTCTTCTTGTGTAGATTTAAGAAATCGAGGAGAAAATAATCGCTTTATCTTTATTTTCTCGTGGTTTTCGTACCCTTTTGATAAAGACACGTATTTAAAATTTCGTGCATCTAAACGAATTTAAATTAAAGTTTATTGATAGATTTACCGATCGTTCCTTGAAGTTAAACTCGGTAACTAGCCGTTAACGAAGCAAAGTGTGAAGTCTGCTAGCAAAGTGGTGGCGATACTTGTCACTTCCGCGAACATTTACGACACAGCCATGCCGGCGAGCGCGACGCCCCGGCTGTTTGCGGAGGTTTCAATGATCGTAAAACCCCTGCCTGTAGGGCGCTGCTGCTGCAGCCACGCCGCCGAGATATTTCTTCTTGATATGATTACTTTGCTATAAAACCTGAGCGGCTCTTTGGACAAGGAATTTATTTCTAACGTAAGACGTAGGCTCCACCGTTTGTCGGATTAAGCGAAGCCTGTGGGCCGCGCGATAGAGAATGATATGAATTATCACTAGCAAATAGCTAAAGAACTCTTATTCATTGCAATTGTTGCTCGAATATTTCACAAGCGTTGATCTTGAAACAATATCGCGAGTCAGCAAGAAAAACGACTATCGCGTTGGCAATACTCGTTTCAATTTACTCGTGGAAATCCAAATAAACGCTTATCGTTCAGAAGTAAACCAAAATCTCGTTAAAATTTGATTTATGACTCAATTTTGCGGGCCCATGGCTTTCGCCTGAAGACTGAACCGTTGCAATATCAACGATAGTCTTATTAGGATACCCACTTGATCACGAACACACTTTTAAAACCCGTCCACGTGTACAGCAGGACCCTCGCGAGTGGACGCGCAACTTTCTAAAATGTTATCAAATCGACGTCGGTAAATTTGCTCGTGCATCACTCATAATTTCCATCCTTTAATAATTGCCACGCGTCTGAATTCATTAACGCCGGGCCGGCGATAAAAGACGAGTTTTCTTATCCATCCGATCCGGCTCTATAACGCGCAGGGCAGAGATTACATCTACAGCGCCGTGCCCGAGAGTTTGTCAGCAATTTAGAACATGCATAATGATTTCCTCATCTCACCCTGCATACCACCGAGCAAGTTAATCCATTATCACTGCTCCTTCCCACGTCCCGTCTCCCGACTCCTATATCCATTACGGCGTGTCTAAGATGTGAGCAAGATTCAAACTCGCGGCTGCTACGCTCTCTGCGCCCTCCCCAGCGCCGCTAACGCCGTCGCCTATCGCTGAACGCTGAATGCTGGATGCTGAACGCTGAACGCTGAACGCTGAACTTTGAAAGCTGAACGCTGAACGCTGAACTCTGAACGCTGAACGCTGAACGCTGAATGCTGAAAGTTGAACGCTGAACGCTGAATGCTAAACGATAAACCAGGCGCGTTTAATACGCACAAGAAAGGTTCTGTCACCGACTCTCGAGGAGATCATAGGACGCTTCGTGGTGGAATGGCGATCGTCCGCAACAATGAGCTAGTGCGCAAGTCATTCTGGTATATGTGCTACCTTACCTGTGGTACCACGCGCTACATGCAAGAAGCTTTCTTCATTTCTATTCGAAAAAAAAATTTAGAGCCAACTCAGCCTGTGATAAGAAAATGCACCCTGAAAAGTGAGCAGAGTTATTGAAGCTGTGTGCACGGGCAAGGGAAATCTTTTTCATGCATGGCTATAGTAAATTATTAATAAATGAGTGAAATAAGTTCCTTCTGAGGCATAAATACGTAAACCTCATGCTGTCTTATCATAATGCAGATAGTACAAACTGCCAGCAAACTATACCACCGTGATAGTTAATAAATGCCTTTTACTCTCTTTACTTTATTATGAGATATATGGGGAGGCTAATTAATATTTACCTCTTTATGTATCAGTAAACGAACCGCGATTAAAACGTCGTCGTAATTAAACCGAATAATTAACTCACGGCTTTGGTATATGAACCCATTAAAAATTTAACACCTTTTTAACAAGTTTGATACTGCACCCTCTTGTCAAACAAGCGTTGTCGGCGCGTTTCTTACTTCACGCTGCACGATACGCTCAACTAGCGCCGATTTTAGTTATTTCTTAATCCTTGCTGCCAAAAAATTCGCAGACTGGAGTCTGTAACAAAAACTTTGAGTTCCATATGCATGCCCTAACTGAAAACAATTAAAATCGCAATGCTCGTTTACTCAAGCTAACAATTGAAAGAGAAGCAGGGATATAAAAACGCGGTGCTTTGCTAATAGACGGCAAATGGGAATTGGACGACAAAAAATTAATTGAAGCTCGATAAGAAATAGAAACGATTTAAGATTTGCCAAGTTTCCCGAGGCGAGAAGCTCGCTCAAAGAAATCGTGAAATCCGCAATCAGTTAATCAATTCCACCTTTGCCACTCAATTAATTAGCACGAGTTGGTATAACCGTCGCGTTACGGCGCCCACGACTTCATCCTCATTACGCAAGACGTCTCTGCGTGAACTTGTTCCCTCCACATTGCGGCGTTTCCTTCCCCACAGAGCTCAGCATTCCCCACATTAGCACGGCATTTCGATCGGTTTTCTGTTTAGCTATTTGATAACTCACATAAATAGGCATGTCCTATTGAAGTGAACGGACACTGTGCTCTGGCGAGATCCGCAAAGCTCTACTCGACGCTCGTACCCAACACATGGGCAGGCCAGAGTGCCTATAGTGTATAGAATTAGAAAGCAAAGCAGTACCATGGTGGAGCGAGATGAAGGAAAGGGTGCGGGCCCAAAGGTTTATAGTTGATGAAATTGCATTCCAGTGCAGGGGGGTGTAAGAGCACATCATTTCCACCCCCGTGAAGCGGGGAAGCAACAGATATAGGCCTGGCCTGGCTAGCATGGGACGCTGCGATCGGTGCTCGGCAAGGCTCGGCTGGCACCGCCAGTAGCGTTGCGACGGTGGTTGAGCTTAGACGTGGACGCTTGGGGTAGCAACCGATTATGGAGCACGCTGAGACCACGAGTTCACGGCAATAGGTAACGACAATTACAGACAAACTCTTGGAATTTTTATTTTTATTTTTAGATTTTTCTTCTTTGGTGGTTAATGTGTGTGGGGTGTGATAGTGTTTACGAAGGTCTTATGGCTTTGATGTTTATGTTTTTTAGGGTTTAAAATAATTTTACTTTGCGGCGTCATAGAGTTGAAATAAAAATTATCGCAGCTAGTAGACATTGTTGGAACTCTTTTCTATCGGCACCTATTGAATGTTGGTTAATTTCTGCAGGTACGCGTAATTTAATTAACAAGAGATATTGAATTTTAAGAATATTAAAATCACTTCAAAAATACCTGCTTACTCGAGGACTTACTCGAGCAAAAGGTCCGGGGTTCAAGTCCTCGAGTAAGTAGGTATTTTTGAAGTGATTT
>QKMV01000757.1:0-19555 GCA_003287335.1 Lednia tumana
ACCCTATCATTCACCGACGCCAATAGACCAGTGCCAGAGGGCCAGTTGTCAATACAGTGCGTCGTTAAACACCACTAAAAAAAAAAAAAAAACAGTAGTTTTCATTTCGGTCATGGAATCATGGTTAGTTTTGTTGCTTTCTTCAGTAGTTCAAAGCAATAGTCTAATTTTAGAAGTGCTATACCCCTACCAAGCAGTCCTGCAAAAAAACGGCAATGCAAAGCACCGTTTGAACTGAACACGGATAACAAGATATTTCCCTGACGCTGAGTCCAGTCACGGCGGTGTTATAATCAAACTCATCGATGTAAAGTGCAGATGAAAATGAAAATCGCTTTCTCCACGCCATGTCGTCTCAAGTTTCAAGAGCCTTTGTTCGCGTCTTGATATTCTTTCGTCTTGTTTTGTTTTCAGGAAGAAGATGGATACGACCCGGGAAGCTGCAGCATCAGATGCGCGGCGTCGGCTGGGGTTCACGTCGTGGCAAATGGAGCAGGTAACTCGTGCGGCGGCTTGCAATCTATCTATCGATTGATCGCCCGATTAATTAAATAAGACGTCAAGATGAAGTGCTTTAGCAACGCTTCTTTACAAGGAAAACAAAGCGAGGACAGAGTCAAATTCGAGTTGAAGCGATGAAATACTTTATGACGCAAGCGTGCGTCAGCCTCACGGAGACTTCAATGCTGGAATATAAACGTTTTGTTTTCTTGTGGTTTTTTCCGGAATTAAGCGAAGTTTTGAAAGGAGCTAACGAAAACAACTTATCACTGCTACGGTTCCACTTTGCACTATGCAGCTTAAACTTAGAACAGAACTTCGTAACACGAAAATTGCACCAGTTGTTGAAAAGTGCATTGCTCCGAGCTGTCAATAGCTGCCACGAGTTTTCGAATATTTTATTGAGCAGCCATGGACTAGACCTTTCTCTCATTTCGATACAGTAACTCGTATAATAACAAGAGCATGGTCGCCAACCTTTGTTGTTTTATGCCTGCAGTGGCTGCCTCATGATCTACATTAGAATTGTGCGCCGGCGTGAATCGAGTCGTGCACTTATTAGCGAGCTAGGAGCAGCACAACCGGACTCAATGATCCGGACTAAATTTGTTTCTCTGTTCGTACGAACTTTGATCAATTTGAGTGAGTGATTGCGTAAGTATTAATGGAGGAGCCAAGTATGCATTCTCTTCAAGAATTGATTCAAATTTTTCATCAATATTGCGGTTTCCTACATGAAAATCGATTAGCTTTTAGTGAAAACATTTATGCGCCTGCGCCCGTCAATACATTTCCATGTCTTTTTCTAGCATATCTGATAACTCATATCACTAAGTTTGTGTGCAACTTGAGCCCTTCTTTTTACCTTAAGAAATACCTCTTCCAGTATTATTATTTAATCGTTGTTCTGTTGCATAACACAGATTAAACATGCTTCATTTAACTAAATTACTATCGTTTTGACGAGTCGAATGAGCGGACAAAACGTGCAGCTCTAGTCATCTCTCGATGAGCGTGGAACAAAATACAACCGATGAATGCGAGTGAGCGAGTATGCTCTACACCGGGATGGTAATGAGTTTAATTTGACGGAAATCGCTTCGAGAACAATTGCACGCGGCTCGACCTGGATTCACGGCGGCTATGGCTGTGCCCGAAGATGCGACGGCTCGTCACGGCGTCCTCGTGACACATGGGACATTGTCGACAGTCCTCTCGAATCGTTTTACCATGGATTTACCATCGCCATTCAGAGCTTTCAGAACGTCCTTATCCTCCGTGACTCCATGCAGCAACGTGACTGAGATCTAGATTCACTTGACGTTCGTCCCTGACCGGTGGTTCTCAACCAATATCTCATTTCATAATATTTCAGTTTGTTTAATCAATAGCTTGAGTATTAGAGCCTGAATTCACCAAGGGAATTCATAACTTTAGCACGGTAATCCTCAGCCCGGGTTACATGGCTCAATTTTCCATCCAATTTATTGGGCACAATTTCAGTTCTATGGTAAACACTGGTCGCTACTTGTCTGCAATTAGTGGAATTGAAATGACATGTATGCAAATTTCTCCAGAAAAATGTCCTAAAAAAGGACTGTGTCGTTTAAATTGGATGAAACCATTGGCCTTGAAAACATGGCTTCAGATGCATGGACAATATCGCAAAACAATTGTGGGTTACTAAGTATGCGGGAGTGAACACTGTTTGCGAATTTGGGCTCAAGCGTAGGACAAATAACGTTCATGGCATTATTTTTTTTACCATGCTGAAACCATGCAAAACCATCCGTTTATGAGTTAACATTTTTAATAATGGTATTTAATTCATTTTTAATGCATGGCTTCAATCAAAACGGGTACTTTCTAATAGATTTAAACTTGTAATTGCTGGCTATCAAAATACATTCCTGCTGCACATTTCAGGACGGCGAGAAAACGCATTCTCAAGAGATTTCCTCATCCCGGCGTGTTTCTCAAGGAGGTCGTTCGACCGAGAGGCCGTTGCGAAGATCGCTAACGAATCCTGACAGCGCAGACAGAGAAGTTCGTGAATGCATCGGCAGAGTGCCATGTTCGGATCCAGAGATCGTGTGGAGGCTGTCACTGCCGTCGCTGAGATAAGGAGGCGTTGACGACGCCTCTTTCTCATCTCGTGAAGCGAGATAGTGACGCTTTGGCCACAACCCTTTTACGGGCTTCACACAATGATCGATTTACCCGATAAGTGACAATTGATACATGTGACCGGAGATGATTGTGTGATGGCATCGGATGGCTTTGTAATGGGATGTGAGAAATGATTTCTCTAGGAAATTTCCTGGAAAATGATTCAGTGATGTCACCGTGGTCGTGTTCGAAGAGATTCGATTTCGTTTTCGGTGTCACGTCAAAGTATGTGCCATCAAATTGCATGGCGGAGCTATGAATGAAAATGATGCATGTCGTACATGCAATTAATTGCGGCTGTCATTGCATTCGTGCGTGTGCACATGACGCGAATTATAGCGATGCACATAAAAATTCGTCTAAGGAAATTGCATTGAAGTGCAGAACAAAGATTTAAGATTTCACGGCTGATCTCGGAATTGAGTAATACTTGTAGCCGTTCGGCCATCAGTACACAATTTGAGGAGGCGCAACTTAGAAGGTAGCAATAAAACAGCTTTTAGTTTTGGGTATATGGCATTATCTAAATTATAGGATCGATTTGAGTGATGTGAAACGTAAATTTATTTTTAATTTAGATTTTTGATCCATAGAGAGTATTCATAATTTGCGCACTTTACTGTCCTCTTTTACGGCAGTTTATGCAAATTCCACCCCAATTAAATGCTAATAATTCCATTTTAGATGTAATAGTTGGAATCAAAGCAATCATTTTGAAAAAAAGAGCCTTGCTTATTTAAAATACTGTCGTGATGTTTTTTTCTTCAACTACAAACGCATTACGTCGTTGTGTACTTTATAATAGTTGGTTAAACTTTTTCAACAAAAAGATTTGATCGGTGACGTTGTGAAGTTACAAGGCTGTACTGGCAAACCTACCACGAAGATCGAGTCAATTATCGCTGCGATTACCTCACTTACTCACTGAACTGTGCAGAATGTCTGTATAATGGAACAAACAACTGCTTTTTCGACGATTTTCGCGCCCACAACCAACGCCGAGGTGTGTTTTTGTCCCCCGACTTTGCCCTTCGCACATCTGCCTTCAAGTCAAATCCGCGGGGGTTCTTTCTTGTGATGCAACCAACACTTAAAATCTTGCAATTTGCCTTCATCAGAGAGTTGAGTCATTATCAAAATTGCAATACACTTCATGGTGTACCGCCAAATTCTCTTGCGGCAGCCGAACAAATGTTCGCGATACATGAATTCGTATGAATGTACAAGATGCAGCCTCCATTAATTTTATCTGAGCTGTCATCGAACATTCGATCAAAGGCCAATGCGCTTCTTTTCAACGCGTTCCCATCGCCTTTTGAAGTTATTGCTTCATTACACCATCTCACCTGTGTGATAATATTGTGCAGATTAGGAACTAATGGAAAATAAATACACACGTTTGGTCTACGAGCTTAACACCTTGCTTGTCTATATCTTAAACACAATCATCAGTCACGATTCGGCTCGCTAGATGCAGACAAATTCGCCAAATCCAAAAAAATATCTCGTTTGCAATGTGTCTTCATTATCGTAACATAACATTTTACTTTACTGCTATTTAGCCGAATATTTGGGCCGATCTATTTATTTGCATAATAGGTAACTTTATCGCATGGTTTGAATTTTTCTCGTCAATTAGCTGTTGCACCCACTTTTAAGTGCTCGCCGAGTCAATTTCGGAGTTTTCGACATGTTACGAAGCTGAGGTCGTGCTTCAGCTCGGAATTTTCCGTCCGAACATACAACTATCGTTCACGCAACTTGTGCGTTAATTTTATCGTTAATTTGATCGGCCCACGCAATCAGTGTCCAACATCTAAGTAGTGCACGAGCCAGACGTTGTCCCATTTTACATACATTTATGGTCGCGCACACAATTTCCCGAAGTGAAATCTTTTTTTTCTCTCGTACAGGTTTAAGGAGTGTTCTCTTCGAATTGGGCAAAGAAAAATTGTATAGGATATGTTTGAGTATTTCGTAACTTTTCCTAATTCGATGTAGGTATTCTGCTTTAATTTTGAATCCGTCGTCAAAAAGGTGACACTTTGACCAATAATTAATATCCGTGCCACACAATTCTACATTCTACTTGCCAGAATAAGTTTACGAAAGTCACGCCCACGACGGGTCATCAATTAGAGCGTACGACCAAAAGTTATATAATTTATATTCTTCGGCTAATAATGACGCATACATCATTTCGACGCGTGAAATTCACTTTGCTATCCAACCCACAGCAATACTTGTCACTGTAATCATCTTTTGTTGCATTTGATTATTTTCAGGATGTGCACCGTGTCGTGTGAGACGTGCAAGCAAATTATAGCAAAAATGCAAATATGAGACGTGAAAAATAAAGCAAAGTGTAAAGCCATAAACTTACTCTCAGATGCATAAAATCTTCGTTTTAGGCTACATTTCATACTGCGGCTTTCTTTCCCGCCTTGCAAAGACAATGATCTGCAATCTGCATATCGGGCCAAGTGATCGTTAACAAATTAGCATTGACCCACTATCGCGATGACAAAACCACCTGCCCGACGACTCGCATTTGTTCCGTCAATCTTGCCAATCGGTATCGTTCTCACGCGTTTATAATTAAGATTCAATTAAAATATGCGTCATTTACACTCATTACTGGTAATTAGTTGATCGGAGGGTTTCTGTTGTGATTGATCGCTCATCTACAGCATTATAACACCGTCAAAGTCTTAGTCGGTATCATTTTTCATCAGTAGGTATCCATATTGACCAGGCTTGTTTTCAACTAGAAGGGTTTTTTGTTTTAATTAACAAAGTTCCAAGTGATTTTTTAAGTGCAGAATTAATTGCGCCTCGCACACAATAATATTGCTTTGAACTTTTAGTGGCCTTAATATTTTTTGCCTTCTTTAATTGAATTGTGTAATTGAAGATGAGCACACAGAGAACTAGTTTTTTCAGCTACACTTATCGCTGACTTATTTTCTCCGCAACCTGATCGTCGATCGTTCATTGCCAGCTTTTCCAGCTGGGGGCATCGTTTACTTTCACGTCTTCCAAAGATCACTTACAACGAAACAATATTTGTTTTCCTCCAACATTTCTTAAATATCAAACTAAAGAATTACTTGAAATTGGGTACTTTTCTAAGTATCTTTCTCAATTATTCATACAAATGATTTTATGTCATGCCCATTCTTATTTATCTATTTACCTAAATGGAAATGGCACCGAACACAGCTCATATTTTCCAGATCAAGGTAAAATTACGGAAGCAAATTTAATTGCCACTCTAACAACCTTGCGATGTCACTATTAGGTCCATCTCCTATAAATTCACTACCCTGTTAGTTTGAAGTGCTCGTGACTGCACTTTGAAGGCGCAGAATGCGCCCATCCAGATATATGCACCAACCACTGTGCCCTTTCCGGATGTGGAGATGATTGCAGAGACCACATTATTATACAATCATGATTTTCATTGTTTAAACATTATTCCTCAAGGGATATGTGGAAATAATCTGTTGCAATCATGCATGAAATTGGTTGTCGTGGATTGGTTCTGTTTGATAATTTGCTTAAATTTCTTGACGAGCAGACCGGAGAAAATGGGATTATTTCTTTCAAAATTTATCAAAACTGTGAAATTGAATAAAAAAAGTGCAATGTATTTGAGTCAATGTGAAACTTCATTTTTTTCATAAGGCTACCTATTTCTTTTTCTTTATCATTCGTTTCTAATGTCGTCCAGTGGTTCAAGACGAGACTTGCAGCTGAAAAAGCAGTTTGTGCAAGAATTGGAAGGCTAGTTGGAAGTCGGACCCGCGATGAATTAGGTGGCGTTACCGTTTCGCTGCTGACGGGTGATGATGAATAAGTAATTATAGTGATACCCGTATTTTTTTATCCCCACGTGAACTTTGCATCATCGGTGCACAAGAACTATTCGATACGAAGTGCGCTTCGTGAGCCGGAGATTAACTCCGTGACTTCCAACTCCTGCACGGAACGAAACGGAACGATCGAGGAGAGCCGAAAACCGCGCAGCGTGTACGTCATCGCAATCATTTACATACCATTACACTTGTCAGACGTTCAAGTGAAAACAGCAATACTTGACGAAGATATACATGCGTTTTATTGCGGATTTCATTTGAAAGTAATGAACAACCAGAATATTATTTATGTGTAAACGGTTGCCGCGATGATGATATAATTCCAATCAAGACGCCTGTTTCTGTTCTACCCAATCAATTATTTACACCTTGCCATTCAGGAGTTTAGCATTGCACAAAACGCTCAATTTAAAAATGTAATTCTATGCCATGTGTGGCAAAGATGTTTCAAAACTGAGCAAACCCTTCATTTAAGCTAAACGCACGTTTTGGTTAACGCGCATGAAAGTGATTGGTTGATTGCACGCTATATGCACGTCAGTCGTCAAGAATTGTAGCCATCAGAAGATAACATTTTATGGTGGCAGTCGGCATTACAATGTGCGAATCTTGACCTGCTTATTTCTCTACAGATCGCAAATATGCGCATTGCACACGTCATTAGTTAAGCAGCTGAGCAATTAAAGCAAAGTCTCAACAAAAATCCACCTTCTTCTTTACAAACTGTAACGCAATCGAAAGGCCTACCCCAATCTTTACGTCTAAACGAGCTTTGAAAAGACTAGCATTATTTCCGGGTCCATTTTGCATTTTACGCAACACATGATTAATATGCTCGCGTATGTATGGCCGCGCTATTTTCGTAATTTACCTAGCGTAAATAACTAATCATAACGTCTTGTTTGGGTCTGTCGCGGGGTCGTGAGGTCGCGGCGGGTCAAATCTGACCTGCCGTGGTACTTAGGCCCCATACAGAAGTGATGTGTGCGTTGCCTCCTTTGCTCGCAAGAAACGACCGTCAACGGCGCACTCTCCGTCTCGAGAGTGACAATATCACATCGCCAACGGTAATCAGCTGCGTTTTCATTTGCATACCGTCCGTCCGTCCATTAAACTCGTTAGGACGATGATTAAGCATTTAATGGACGGACACTCGCTGGGAGTGATCAACCGTGTTATTGAATATTATTATGTAAGACGTTGATTAGGAATGTATACGTACGTTTCAATCAAATGTGATTATTATTTTATCGTTTATGCAGATTTCTCGTGGGTGGCACACACCTTTTTATGGCGAACAGACAGGCAAGAACATATTTCTACGAATATCTTTATCAGACAAAACATGGTAGCTATTGAAATCGACAAAAATCTTGGACAAAACTAGTATTTACATAGAGATGCCGTAATTTATTTGTACCACCCGTTGGGTCATCATAATATTCACAAATTGTTATGTGGGTGGGCTGCTGCAGTGAAGTTTAGCTCACCTACTGCATGATACAATAATCTGTCTAGAGAAGTTATTAGCTGCGATCCAACACTTGTTCTTTCATGTGTCCCGCTGTTTTCTTGGAGAATTCAAAAGTTTGTTACGACAAAAGTTAGCCTGATGAGGCAAACTCATCACCTTTGGGGGTGCACATTGTAGTTCTGGCCACCCGAAATGTTTGGACAGCGAACATCCTATTTATATGGAGATAATGATTCCGTGTTCACAAAAGGAAATAAATTAAAGTACAATATGTAACATTTTAATATGTGGCTTCATTGATATAAAAGAGATATCAAATAAGTTGAGGAACTATGTGTATCGATTTCAATAGAAAATGAATACTAACGAGTAATATTAAAAACAAATAAATGTTTCGAGTATTTCAAAAATGCTTCTACCTTTAGGTGTTATTTCCTAATAATGCAACTTACCACCAACCAATCATACGCTATAAAAATCCTCTCTCGATATATTCAAGAACCAAATGCCGTGTCCTGTCTTTATAATCTTGCGTCTGATGCGCAATCCAGTGGTCCACATTCTCCTGCGAGTATAGATCATCTTTCGCCAAATCATCCAAGTTGGGCAGAGTGGACGCATCCACCGTGACAGCGGGCAGAAGCCACAGGCCATTGATGAGTCCGTACATAGCGTGCACTCTCATCTCGTTCTTCAGCTGACTTAGTGTGAAAAGCTCGTCCGCCTGGCTGTCGTTGAGAAGATGTCGGAGCGCTTGGACCAGCGACGTGTGGTACACCACCAACAGCGTGTCGAAGTGCTTTCTTCTCACGTCCTCGTGGGTGCTCGTGTACAGGAAGTGAAGGATATCGATCACGGGGGATGCATATCTTGTCACCTGGAGATCCAACATCCTCACTTGGTCCACGCTCTTGTCGTCTCGGTACTTGAACAAGAAGTTGTTAATCCAACAGTCTCCGTGGTTGATCACGGCAAAAGGCTCTCGAGGCCTGACTAGCTTGGCCATTCTTTTGAATAGGTTCTTGTTTATGTTTTCTAGTAACCTGATAGGGGCTAAAAGGGAGGAGTCTGCCAAAGACATTGATCTGAGGGCGTACAGAGCGATCTTGAACGCGTTTTCCAGCGAAGGGTTGAACAGAGACTTGTTGTTCGCGACGTACATCGTTTCTCGGATTGATCCACGGATCGACTTGAACTTTTCGGGATCCTTGCTTTTCATTGCTAAGGATATCGCGTGAAAACCAGCCAGTTCCTGAAATATACCAGAACATTTATAAGGATTACAAATTGAAAGCCATTTACCCGGCTAGTATTAACGTGAAGAATATTAATATCACTTCTACCTGCCTACTCGAGGACTCGAGCCCCGTATCACTGGCTTACATGGCCATTGCAGCTAAGCATGGTACAGTTCAGTACAGCCTAGTTGATAGAGCAATGACCATGTAAGCCAGAGATCCGGGGTTCGAGTCCTCGAGTAGGCAGGTATTTTTGAAGTCATATTAATATTCTTCATACCAGAACATCCATCGTTAGCAACATTGAGGTTAAATCTCATAAGTCTCGCATAGCGAATGTTGGAAATAGCGACGTTTTCAAAAGCATTCACCAGTATTTGCGAGGGAAATGATGTACCATTCACGCAATTCAATAGCAACAGCAAGTAACCTTCTGAAACGTGAGATGTAATGCAAAATCTACAGTGTTGTCAAAGAATGCAATTTATTTCTGTAAAGCATTGCATAGCAGACTGCAATGATGTCAATCGACTCATCAATCATCAATCAAACCAACGAGATGCAGCTCAGTCACGGACGACGAGATTTTAGTAGCTAAACGATCAAACGGAGAAAACCTACAGCGAGTTCGTATTAGCAACGATTTATTTATTGAAGCCACGCAATACTCATGCAATCATTGTTTTGTTTTATCATAAACCCTGCTTACCTGAAAGACAAGTTTGCAGTGATTGAAATCTAGTCCCTTTAGTCTGTCGGACATTTTGAAACCGGAAGGCTTGAGGTCTTGCAGGACTATCATCTCTTCAGTGGCGTGGAGACATTTCGGGTACGGAAGTCGCCTGGAGTTTCGGGAGAACCTCTGGAACGCCGGGATCACGTCAAAGTAGGTGGCCTTTTCGTTGAGGAAGAAGACGCCGCAGTTGAAGAAGTCGCGGTACACTTTGCTGGCCGGTTGCCTTTTTATTACCACGCTCTTTTTGTAAACTAGAAAAAAAATACAGAGAAATTAGAGTCAATTAATTATATAGAATTATTGCTTTTCATTGTTATATAAAAAGTTAGGTTATTATTAGACATTCGTCCTCCAAACCGTAATCACGTGTTTATTTCAAACTGTCCTAAAAGCTTCTCGCCGTGAGATCCATGTCTAAAAATAGCTTTGTATCCTTGCTGCGATTTCTCGGTGCACGGACTTGCAAGAAGGCAAGGCCGACCCGAAACTGCTTATCAACTGCCTCCTCTTATCGCGCTTGACCCGTGGACGCACGCAAAGTGTCAAATGGTGACCTATATTCGCAAATTGCACTTTTCATATTTTTATATTTTTCTGTCTCAAGGAAAGGCCAAAATATGTTAGCGAGCCTTCGGAAGAATTAATCTGTTCCACGCTTGGTTATTCCGCCAATTAAACAAGAAAAATATTCATGTGGTGCCATATCTTCGATTGGTTGTGACCTTTCTAATTGGGTGGATATTTTGACAGACTCCTTATTTTGATTGATTATTTTTTTGTGTGACTGCAAGTGGAGAGGGGAAACCACGCTACGTGCCAAATCACCTTATCGCATACAAGTATGGAATTATTTGACTGTCAAGGTTGGAATTGCAGATAATTAAAGGTGCAATACGCAGTTTATGCGATAGCGTAATAATTATGTAAAAAATTTCTTGTAAGTTATCGTCCAGTGCGAGGGAAATTTCAAATTTGCATGCATTCTTTGTAACAATTCCTAAATTTTCCTCGTGGTAGATTCGCTGCTACAAGTAGTTTTAAAAAGCTACACGAATTTCTGCCGTGTAAGTTAAATCTACAAGTTTTTTAGAAGTGAATTTTGCAGATGCATGTATCGTACTACTTCATAGACACTTTAAATCTGTACAGCTAATTTAGTGCTAACTTTTTGAATGGCTTTTGTATGGCTAAACATTGAAAAATGTAATTCAGTACGTAGACTGCACGAGGGTTAAATTAAATTACGACTTTTTCGGCTACTTTTTAACAAGGAACCTTAAAACAGAGAAATTCTGATGAGGGTTCACAAGGGTTAAATCCAAAGATTATATTCTACATTAACCCTTGTTCCACCCTGCTACGTCCTATCATCACTTTACCTTTTTTTGACAACTGCTCCTCCACAAAGCTTTTTGACCGTTCAAAATGTATTCCATTGAACGTGTGAACGCTACACATGTTAGAGTTGCACGTACCCTAATCAACCCGTTTTCCGACCCCTCCACTTTCCGATAACACTTGGATCTGTTATCTGATCTCGTAATCCCGCCAACTTCCTCGTTCGTCATCAGGCGGGCGGCCAGACACTTCTCACCTTCCGTCTGTCGATTCCTTGTGCCGGTGATGTGCACCCTGGTGACCGTTGACATGTAGTTGTCCCCGTGGCTGCACCCGGGAGTCGAGTCGATCTGCTCGATCACCAAGCTGGGGTCCCGCTCGGACACTCGGAGCACGTCTTGTAGCAGGCTGGCGTCAATTTCGAACTCTTCGACCCCACTCAGCTTAGCGTCCATCACAAAAACACCACGACGTCGATGCCAAAGATTCACGGATAGCAAGATAGTACCTTAAAGCGTGACAAGGGGCGCGCACTTAAAAACACGAATTCAACTGTTTTCCACTGATATTCTCCGCGAGTTCTTGAGGAAATTCGCAAAAAATCGGCGGGCTAGGACCGGCGAATGGGTTTGTTTGTTAGCGAGTTGTGCTGGAAGTGGTCGCAAAGCTGCACGTTGATTTCCACCGCACGTGCTGGCTGTGCGTTGTCGATCGAGATGGCAGAGATCTCGTTCAGTTTCACCCGCATCGCTCGAATCGCGTGGCCAAACTGTTGCCAAAACTCCAATAAAAACGCATGACCCAGATATATAAACCACGTTAATAGATAAGATAGTAAAATATTATAATATGAATATACAATTTGAGAGCTGAGTGTACAAATTATATGACGAACGGTTTAAGTGGTCTGAGTTTTCTGTCTCATTCACGATATTCTGCTGCAGCGAATCTTGCCGTCAGATCTATCAAATGCGTAAATGACCTAATCACTATGTGTAACATCAGAGATGTGTGCGAGAAACATCTATTGTGGGTATCTGCGTGTTACACTTGCAGTAGCCAATCGGAAGAGAATGTCTGGATGTGTTGCAGAGTTTGATTCTAAAACCAGCTGGAAAAAATATGTGGCGCGTGGAATAATATTGCTTTATGACGTTTGCTCGATTACGTATTTCCTGCAAATATAAAAAAGCTTCTGTTTGTTTTGATTTACGAAAAAAAGGTTCGATTAAATGTATAAGATATCATTCATGTTTCTTTACAATGCACAAAGGTTCAACAAGTCAATCTATGTAGCTGAATGCGATAAATGAATCTTGAAATTCTTGAGTAGCAAATATTTTAATTTCTCGCAACGTGGAACGAGAAACTATTATTCTTGAAGCCAATGCTTTCTCAAAAAGATCAACCACATTTATGGACTAACCGAACCACTGAGGCTGCAACAACTTTCGTTTAACGAAAATCCCTCCATGATCGCACTTGTGCCGGAGGTAAAGTGCAAATGCACTATCTCTTGCACTAGAGGTGCATTTCTACTTTCTTTAACTAGTTGCTAACTCAGCTGAAAGATGCCGCCCCCGTCTCATCTCGGAAGGTGGATCACGTTGAGACGACAAATAATTCAATTGCAACAAAATTTTATTAAACATCACTTGAATATAGCAATTAGCAATGAAAATTATCTACGGCGAAATAGAAAATAATACTAAAAGACAAGAAGCTACGCCTAAACCACAACAAGGTCTATCCTAAAGCGAATCAGATTGAACTCTGAACATAGTAAAGTAATAATTAAAATCATTACGCCGCTGAAAACGATCGCATATAAATAAATATCTAGTATCTAAGAAATATCTAGCTAGATTACAATCGTATCCAAGCAAAATCGAACAGTCTACTTCGTTGGCGGCAGATACGATCGGTCAATGCCTTTCGGGTTTGGGTAGCTGTACCCCTCAAACTCCTTGTCGTTGTTCTTGCCTTTTGTCGAGTCATTGTACTTCTGGGAGGCGTTGTTTCGGTCAGACGACGAGTTTTCCGAGTCCCTCGACCCGTCCTGCGAATACCTCGCGGGGCTGCCGAACGGGTTGGCGCCACCGAAAGGGCTCTGTCTCTGTGAGTTCGGGCGTCGGTCGAAGGGGTTGTTCAACGCCGGGTTGCGCAGTCTGGAGTTGGACGCAGACGTTGGGACACGCTGAGTGGTTCGGCTGACAGGTGGGAACGACGGGAAGGGTCGTCGGGTTAGAGCGTTCTTGGTGTCGACAGCTTCCATCGCTCGAACAACTTCCTCGTTGACGTTGTAGTAATCGGCGGCACGCGAGCAGTCGACGTTGTACCACCATTCGCAGACTAGGCTCTGTTGGTTGAAGAGCGTGCCGTTTGGGCAGAGGGAAGCGACGCCGCGGCCGCCGTCTTGGCAGCGGTAGTACACCTGGAATCGTGGGCTCGTGTCAGAGAAACGACGCCAGGTTTCCGAAGACAAAAGTCTTGGTAGGTCGTACCACTCAGGATTTGAGAGTGAAGTCGACCAAAGTTTATTATATACTTGTTGAGAAATATGAAAGACGTGTAGGTATTTCTAACTAATTTCTTTTGGGTGGAAAAGTTATTAGATGTACCCTTAATTAATACCACTTTGCTTGGTAATAAATAGCATGATAGCACCATGGTGTTTGCCAAATAAGTAGATAGTAACAAAAAGCCTTGGAAATTGGCTCCATTCAACGTTTAGATTTAAAAGTAAGGCATTTAAAATTTAAATTGGTAAGCGTAAATGAAATAAATCGAAACGTAAACAATTAGGGTAATTTACATCGTACGTTTAAAGATAACCACAATGGCGTGCCGCGTCGGTATAATACATTTTGGCTAATATTACTGGTTTGTCGGACAACTGAGAGGGTTTCAGTTGCTTCATAAAAATATCAGTTAAAATATAAAATTTCTGACTATCTCAAAATCAATTTTTCAGAACGGATCATGTCTCAACACTGAAAGTTTCATTTACATTTCGACGCATTCCGAGACAAAAACCGCATGAAAGTTTCCAACTACACCATGCCTGAGGACACCAATGGCGCCAATTGTTATCAAAGGCGTGGTCTTTTTGTGTTCAGACAATCTCTCCTTCTTGGAGAGGCGTTTGGAGACATACCTGGCATCCTGTTTGCTGGTCGGCGTAGTACCCGGGTACGTTGAGGAGGTCGCACGTGAAGTCCGTGCGGGGAGCCACGGACAGCACCGGGTAGTCGACGCCGGCGATGCCAGGGATCTCGTCGCCGATGATCACGTCATAGTCGGGGTCGAAGGGCTGCTGGTTGGCGTTCTGCCCCGCGCGGTTGCGAGGGAACACGTTTTGCCGTTGCTGCGTTTGAGCCTGCGAAAAGAGATGACAAATGAATACTCCTGGGTACGACATTGTTAGGATGTGCACAGTACTAAATCGTTTGCATGACAGATTTGTGTCCCCTACAATATCTTTAATTGGATGCCAACGTTTATGAAAAAGATGTATTGATTAGAGGAAATCAATGGTAGTTTTTCTATATCTTAAATAAGAATGGTAAATAGTCCAATAGTGGTCTTAAGTCCATCTCCACTCAGTTATTTTTTAACCCATCTACCATCAATACACTTTTTTGTGAAATTGCTCAAAAACTGACTCACTTCTCAAATTTTTATTGTTTGTTTTGTAATATTAGTCTGAAGTTTAAGTTGACTTTCCTGACCTATGATCCCCATAAATATTTCCCCCTGTAATGAAGTGTCCCAAAAATAATTTAAAACTAAACAAAATAATAAACATATCACTGCGCTTTTTAAGCATACGTTCGACAATATTATGTTATACTAACGTCAACAGCCACCAATACGCAAAACACAACAAAACTTGAAGTCCAACTCATTCTGAATACTGTTTGATATGCAAATTCACAGATCTATATCCTCAAATGAACTGATCAACTTCAATCAGATTTATGATGCTTCTAGGAAACAAAACTTGCATTATATACTAGATCTCAATCGCAAATCACACCCTCTCTGCATATGCCAGAGTTATGACGATGAGTCCACTCCATTTCTCCCCTTCAATTAAACAAGTCTAATTATGTTCGTATCCTACATGTTATGTTACGTTGGTAGTAAATTACAATGCATGGTAAATACCAGATCATGAAGGATGTTGCAGTTTTCTCGCACGATTATACTTTTGTTTTCAAGAAATTGATATTAATGGGATTTGCCACTGGCGTCGAAATTAGAGCATGCAAATCTTGGAAGAAAGGGGATTTCCCTTATCTGGATAATATCATCGTTAGTTGCTTCAAGTAATATAAGATCTCGTTAAATTATGAGTGTTGGTCGTATAAAGTATATGAAAGGAAGCACGAAACAAGCCTAGGGTCATTTTACCAACGCTCTCTCATTATGCATCCCTTCAAGAGGCTGTTACCCTCAAAAACTAAAATTTCATATAAACTTGAACGCATATTAATAGTCTAAAATGAAATTTCAAAAAATATTTTGTGGAAATTTTATGAATTTAAAATAGTCAATTAAGATTTTCGTCCGCACCCGTGGCGACTCGATCGACGCGAAAATTGCACAGGAAATGCGTCAATTACGATACATTCCTTCGGTAATCACCTGACTGTGGCTAAAAAAACGACCTATTACCGAGCCATTTCTTGTTAGGAAGTATGAACAAACATGTCATCACGCCCCAATATTTTTTTGGACCAATATTACTCCGAAGTGCTCAGGGTCGACAAATTCCCTGTGTGATTTCTTACGGGAGATTTCGACTTGAGCATCCCAACTTAAAAATTACCTGTTCGATCATTTTTTCGCCGGCTCTTGGGAGCACAACAATTATTTTTGCCTCTAAATGCCCAACTAACGACCATTCAGAAGTGAAATTAGTTTAATTTAGAGGGTTACAGCCTCTTTAAGTTCATGGTACATTTTTTTCCAGTTTTCAAACTAACTTCACACTAGCAAATGATAGTGTGTTGTTTGTTTCTCTTTCTGTCTACGTTTTTTTTTGTAGGGAGAAACTACTCGAGCTTCCAAGCTACGTGTTTACATTTCAGGAATGGGTTTTGGCGTTGTCAATGTCGCGGCTGAATCTGAAAAGGACCAAGCCCAACACTTGCCTGGAATCGTTTTGAGAAAACATATTGAATGTAATCACAGCCGCATTAAATTGAAGTATTCACCACCTACATTGAAACAGGCTATTGGAGTCTATATGAATTACCGTAATCATAATTCAAATTGTGTATTTATTTAGCACATGTATACACACACACACACACACACACACACACACACACACACACACACACACACACACACACACTCACGCATTGACTCGTTCAACCGTTCGTGATGGGGATGACACAGCTCGCTAAGTGGCATGCAATTACTATTAGTTTCCCATTAACGATATCAGGCATCCAGGATTACTTGCCATAGGTTGATGTAACACAATCTGCATCCAGCTAGCGGCGCCTCACGACCAGAAACTATTATAATTACATTTGTTACTTCACCTCACATCATTCTCTAAACACTGAAACACACCAATAAAGCTAAACATAATAATAATAAACGCACGGTGATCGACTGACCTATGCAAGATTGTGTAAGAAATAATCTAGGAATGCAACATTGTTACAGCTTGGGTAAATGTACTCAAGTTTTTCGCATTTCTTCTTCTTTGACGTTAGCACACAACAAGGAAATTGATTGCGGGAATGTATTTTTTATAAGTTTGGGATATAAAGCTGGGGAACAGCGATTGTTTTCAGTGAAGGCACATGAAGACGGCTGCTTCGATCGTTAGGTGATGGTAAACAATTCTCTGTGGATAACGGTTTTATTTTATTTGTACACAACAAGTTTGAGTAATCAATCGATTATTAATAACACATTATCACTAACTACTATCTAAAAAATTTTTTGTGGTTTTAGTAAGCTAGGGGTTAGTACATTACTTTTGTAATTAATAACATAACTTAATGAGTAATAACAATATCCCGTATCTAGCAATGAATCTAAAATCTACATCAAAATGAGATTTAATATTATAATAGAGAGCGCGTAGAAGTTTTAGCATAATTAAAAAATAAAGATAAACATATTTGAATGAAGATCAAGAAAACACAACAGATCAGTAGTTCTTTTAAGTATCGATTGTTCAACAGTCGGTTAAAAAGCTAACAGTCAGTTAATATGTCGTCGGCACGGTGACAGACAATCATGTGCAGTGAGTTTTAGACAACAAAACAACCGGCCTCCAGTGTCAATGCAAAAAGACGAAAACTTAACGAAAAGTATAAATTCCAGTGAAATTAATTAAGTTATTTGCTGAGAGATCATAAAAAAACCTACAGAAGCCCGAACGACTCGAGTGTATAGACTAACACTTCGACACTAGCGATTATTTGGAAGGAGGGAGATAACTTCGCTCCTGTTGCTCCACATTTCCACTATGGAGACTTTCTTCATGAGGAGGAAGATATTCACTGCTGGGAACCTCCTGATTGCTTTCGACGACGCTATTTCCTCTTCTCGAAGGACCGTTTACCAAATCAATCAAAGACAGAGGCCCATTCGTTGGCAAAGTTAAATCCCGCTCGCCATTTCCCTCTCGTCCGGACGGATATCCTGAATTTCCAACACCGGTTTGGTTTGGTTCGACCCTCAACGCGTTCCCGTTTCTGCTTCTGGTATAATCGCTGTCTCCCGACAAAGATTGGCTGCGGAGGTCGCTTAAAGTCACGTCATTTCCAGGATTTTGATTAGCAGCCCCGGCCGAGTTGACAAAGTGATCTCCGGAAGTTGCCAGATCGTTGCTTGCTGATAGTCGTCCTGAATTTGGCCCGTTCTCTGTATATCCTTGAGCGATTTCATTTCGTCCTGGCTGGTCAAACCTAGCCGATCCTCTCGAATGCTCATTATTTTGTACGTTTTGTCCAATTTGTTGCCCTAACGTTTGAGATTGATCGGGACCATTGTCTGAATACCCGTTAAACGAATCGACAGAATTACCCGAAAACTCGTTAATATTTCCACCCCCACTCTGTCTACCTCGTGTCGGCTGTTCTTGGTTTTGTTGTGGTCCATTATTTTCAACATTCGGTCCGCCATCAGAATGTGTCTCGATGTTCGCGTGAAACGAGGTTCCCAAGGAATAGGGACCATTTTCTGAGTACCCATCTGCGCTTTGGCCATTATTTGATCCATTTTCAAAGTACTCGTCTGCGCTTTGGCCATTATTTGGTCCATTTTCAAAGTACCCATCTGAGCTTTGACCATCATTAAGACCATTTTCAAAGTACCCATCTGAGCTTTGACCCTTATTATGACCATTTTCCGAGTACCCATTTGAGCTTTGACCATTATCCGGACCATTTTCCGAGTATCCTTCCCCGTTCCGTCCGCGATCGCTTCGTTGCGCTTCTGCCCCCTGCCTTGCCCTCAACGCCGCACTCTCCCCCTCCGCGTTGACTTGCTCGTTGAGCGAGAACAGGCCGGTGGCGAGGTCACACTCGAAGTCATACCACCAGCTGCACACGAACACTTTCTGGTTGAAGATGGTGCCGTTAGGGCACAGCACGGAGTCCATTTGCCCGCCCTTCTGGCAAATGTGAAACACCTGAAATCGGGAAACCTACGGTTAAAGTCAGCTGCAAGAAATTGATACCCAGCGTGTTATCGTTTACATTGCAGATCTGCTTTCACACTTATATGTTTTTTTTTGTTTTTTAGGGAACACCAAACAGCTCTAAGGCTGGTTGCAGCTTCCAAAAAAAAAAAAAAAAAATGGGTTTGAATGCTTATAAATCCACCAAAACTTTCCAACGTTTCGTAAGCCATGCTGTTCACTTGTTCAGGGGTAAAACGCTTCATTGCTGCATGCAGTTTGACGGGAGGGGTCTGGAATGTTAAACGGAACTGGAAAGGAGACGTTCGTCCCCATTTTGTGGAGCAAATATCCCATTACTTGTCTGTAAGGGTCGTTGGAAATCACTGAAATACACAAATAGGATAGCCGGTAACTAGCATCGAAACTAGGTCCTCCCGAATACAAGGAAGACGGGCTTAAGAGTGCTTAGCATAGAAGGTTTTTAATTCTGTAATTAACCTTAAACTTTTAACTGAAACCTTAAACCTTAAACCTTAACCTTAAATTCGACGGTGGAGTTCCTTA
>QKMV01000759.1:0-19548 GCA_003287335.1 Lednia tumana
CACACAAAGTGCCATAGATACATTGTGTATTCTGTGTACAGATATGACTGCACTATTTTATTTATCTTGCGTCGGGGAAGTGACACCTGGTATCGACGGCGAACTGCAAGTAGGTACCAAGATCTCCACAGATATGGATATATATTCCCCCCTAGGGGTAGAAGTCAGTCAGTCACACCAGCCACGTAACGATTTCAGAGAGATCCCAGGAGGAATAATTCCAATAAGAAACACGCGGGAACAGGGATGGTGCGACAGGGGAGACGAAACCAAGGAGAGGAAGCGACGCGGTGACGTGAAATGATGGGTCCACCACGCGATCTACCAGGAGCTCGGCATGGGTATACAAATAAGTGGAAATATTAGAAGTGAACGTCGCCGAGATACAAAATATCCCCTTCAATCTCTGCCTGATCAATATTTCATTCGCTAGTTCATTCAGTTCTTAGACAACTTTCTAGTCGAGTTTTCACGTTTTCAGGCACGATCCTTACTAGCGATATCGTACACGTGTGGAAAATTTGCTACCAACCAGAAATGCTGTACATCCTTAGAGACAAACGGTTCCAATATATTTTCAATTGTTTTCAATTAAAATTTCTTTCTCAGATGAAAAATGTGTTTTTTGCTGTTTTTAATCAAAAGGCACTTCGTTAAAGTCTCTCATTAATACAGACAATGCTAACGCGGGACTTCTTCAGCAGTGTGCTACTTTGCTTGTTTTATGAAGCAGATGCACTCCATCATTTCCAATTTACATACACGAGATGTTTGCCTTTCTGAAAAGTAGAAAAAAATCTATGCAACTTACAGTGACATCAGCAAACTGGTGGACGTGCCAAGCGCACGGCGACCGGTACTGTGCTCTGCGGGCTGCGTTCAGGGGATACCCAAACGAGAGGCTCTAACCAGAGTATCGCGATCCAAGCAAACCTTTGTGTGAGACATAATCTGAATCTTGGTCCTACCTGTGTGATGTGTTTCCGTACCGCTGAATCAGATTTATACGTAATACGAAATCACATACACGCATTGTGATAGTACTTCCCAAAGTGGCTGCGAGCGCTCCAAACTCTAGATCGCTTATCGACAATACAGCTTTCAAATTTAAATCAGAATTTCTGCGCACTAATGTTGCACTAACTTTATAAATGTGTGAGTGTATAGCCGTGTGTGTGTGTGTGTTGTGCTAGAAACTCCAACGGTTCAGAAACACCCGCATAATCGCAACTTTGAATTAGAACTTGATAAAGGTTTGCTCTGCACATCAGAATTAGCACACAGGGGCGATGGAATATATTAGAACGCGTCGCTAGATAATAGGTAGGCAACCTAGAAACTTTCATTTTACAAAATCAGGGTGGCGAACAGTGCTAACAGGCGCTCTCTGTCAGTGTTAGCTTTTAAACGAAGCGATGTATGGCGATGGCCGTTTCACTCACATTTCCCAACATGCAGAGTTAATTTAATTGCACGGTTCGTGTCACTGCGTTTGAAGAGCTGATCGATCACAAGTCAATTAAATGGCGGAAAATATTGCGCTGGTCGGAGTGAAAAAAAACGAAACTCGCGTCAATATTAATGAAACCGCGTCCATGAGCCAAACTTTACGATTGCATTAATGAGCTAGAGGTGGGTGATTTCAAAAACCAGACGGTAGCCGCTCAAACGTAGTTTTTATACACATCCTCTTGTGTAGGTTTATAATAAATCTCGTCCTTTATGGACCCAGTCTATTGTTATGCTGTTGATTTTATGGATCATAGTGTTGTACGGCATCATTGGGCTCGATGAGATTCATGCCATTACCAAAATACAACATCAAATGGACAAACAACATGGCTTGTTGCGTAGTTATACGCACGCTGGTGGGCATCAGGGATAAGAGGATTTCGATTTCTCCTCAGGGGTCATTAACGGAATCCACGATTCTCCTGCTTAGCAAGGGGAAGAAATTGGCAAAGCTTTAGTTAGGGAGTATCAGGGCTGGTGTATCAACGAGTGTGTCAATACAGCTAGTAGAAATATCAGCATCGACACCCTACGAAACTAACAGTACACCACGTCTCGGTCGACGAGATGGCTCATCCAAAACGGGGAACACGCGCTCCTTTTAGCACGTACCGTTCTCTACATGCTGCAGGCGGTATGTGAATACCGTATAGGATAGGATATATCGTTGGGGTAGAAACCCTCGCTAAGTTGCACTGTGCCACCCCTATACTCGCGTATCAATAATAAAGATTGGTTATCCTTGACGATGAGGCGGGCGTTTGGCGTGCCGGCTCACACGACACGCCGAGAATATCAATCGGACGGTGTGGACTCGAGTTTAATAATGGCACTTTGGTCGAACACCCCCGCCTATCCACCCCACTCCACCTCTCTTTCACCACCAGCTCCTGCACTCGGTGCAGACTGTAGTAATGGCAGGGGTTATCCACACCTTGAACTATGATCTATAGCCTCTGAGGAGTGTGCCCTACATTGGTGTACTACCTTGGGAGTAGGGAGACTGGAGTAATGTAAAGTATTCTCCGCTGAAAGTGTACTTTAGCTGCAATATGAATGGCAAAGTATAAATACGTCATTTTTGGTGTGACATCACAACGCATCAAAAGATTGAATGTCGCGATGCATCGCGAGCACTTCCGTTGTCTTAAGATTGAGACGCTTTCTTTGAAATATTTATTCTTTTATCGTGTTGAAGGAAGTATTACACTAGAAAGAAAATTATTAAAAAAAGAAGCAGCACCAAAGACGAGGCGACACTTTGGCAAATGACATGTTCGCGTTTTACCCTTTTTCGTTTGTACCGCCTGTCTCAACTGTATCTTCCTCCGTGTACAGCATCCGTGTGTTTTCCGCAGGCTCGTGACAATCTTGTATTGCTGATAACATTATTGAAGCGACATGGGGAGAGGTGTGTTTGCGTGTTTTTTAAACGGTGTTGGAACTCTCAACTTGGGCCCCGTCTCCGGTATTAAGGGTAGGTATCTTGCAACCTCTACAAGTCCCAAGATGGTCGTTTGCTATAGCACGCAGAACGCAGTGAATGGACCATCTACACGGAAATCCAATGCAGAGACCCTGCAGTCTTGCCTACGTTGCCATTGGTTAAAAGAAAGCGGAGTCGAGGCTTTACAGAAGCGACAAAGCAGGGTGTAGCGTTCTTCGCCAGTAATACTAATTACAACAAAAAAAGCAAATCTTTTCTAAGAAATCAGAAGAAAAGCATGACAATAAACAATCGGGTTGCTTCTTCGCTTATTTTTGTTTCAATTCCGTTCACTGCTTTCCAGGTTTCAAACATTGGAAACAAATCTGGAGAGAATTCTGAGGGTAAACATTGCACGGTACTGTGTTGTCTTATCGTGTTTTTTCTTTTTAATTCCTGATGAACGATCCAGCAAAGTTTTATTAAACGTTCTCAGGGATATCTTTGATTGAAATCGTGTTTTCATCATCGCATTGGCAACCTTTACAAGTATAATTGCAAATTCCGCTCACACATTCATGGTGTTGGATTGGAGATGATTGGTAACGCTTCTCTTTGCTGTGAACGCATGGACTCGAGATATGGCTAATTTCAACAGCTAAGAACTTTTATCAATATTCGATGCATTTTCAAGTTATCTTTCAACCCTTTGAACTAACCAGGAATGTTATCATCATATGAAAAAATTCGATGTGCTTTTCCTATTTTCCGTATAAAGGTTCTACCATTGATTAGTAATATAAAAGTTTTGTATGGATAAATTTATGGGATGGTACTCAGATATTCACTCTTAAAAATTCACACATAAATTATTTTCATCTCTTTCGTACGATATCAGGAGCGGCTATCGCTCACACGATAGGGACTTTAGTGTATGCAACTTATTAAAACAGGTATCAGTTATTATAAAACCAAATAAACTTTTCTTCGCGTTGAACTTTCGATTAGATTTTAAATACTATCGTAGACTGTGGCTCATTCTAAAAGTAATCGGTATTTTTCGCTAGCATGTACGGAGCCATTGTTGATTGTAGTGTTTGTAGCTATGCGAGACACTATGAGCTGTCTTGCACAAACAATGGAACGTGAGACCGGGGTCCTACAGAAGAACACCATTCACAGTCTTTAGTCTAATTAAAAGTGGAACTGAAGAGGTAATTTTACTAGGCTTTTATGCCAAAGCGTCAGCATCATTGTCATCATCATCATCGTCATCATCGTCATCATCATCATCATCACCTTCACCATCGCCGTCATCGTCGTCATCATCATCATCATCATCATCATCATCATCATCATCATCGTCATCATCATAATCACCAGGTTCATGGAAGCACGCTTTGAAATAGGTTTAAACGAGCTTTTAGCTTTTCGAAGCTAGTTGTCCCTCATAATATTACAAATATTCACATTATACGAGCTCCAATAGTGCATTCGTCTTATACGAACTCTATTAGACGAAGTCAATATACCACGAGCTATTCAGTGGCGACTATTGTGATTCAACCTCAAGAGGTGTTCCTGCCATTTCTAGTTCACGAGCATTCCATTTTCATTCTGACAGCAGTGCCAATATTCACCTATACTTTGAAGAGGGGTTCGTTGCATTCCTTACAGACCATTTATTCACAAGAAACTACTTTTCCAACCTCTAGTTGGATTGGAACTTTTCTTATAAAAGTGCGGTGGAACGTAAGACAAAACTGTCTAGAAATTCAATCCACAAAAAGTAAAACATTGTTATTTCATGATTCGAAAAAATATTTGGTATGCATTACTTACTTCCCCGAGTTCTTTTGCCAACGGTCGCTTTTCGATAGATAACATTGCGACAGCTGAAATCGTGCGAAGTGTGACAAAGATCGTGATAACGAACACGCTGTGCAGTGGACAGACGCGCCGATAATGAAACTTGGCTCAAAGATATACCAAACCCAAGGTACTCTGCATCTAAATGAAACCACCCCATTATACCGAGCGAGCTCGGTCCACGAATTGCCAACCAAATCGGTCTCATTGAGACACATCGAATGGACGTCATTCGGACCATATAAATAATTCAGACCCTGTTGGCTACCGTATTCCAGATTCGCTTGTCTAACAATAGTTTATTAGTCCCGGCGCCTCAGGTGATCTTTTACCGTTGGAGTGAGGACTTTGTTAAATGGGACCAATCTAAAAAGAAACTATAGCCATGTTCAATTTGCACAGGTCAATAATGCCCTGTAAAGTGCCCGGTACAATTTCTACACAGTATGACAAGCACTGATTAAGGAAACGGATCGATAGCAGAATACAATCCGTGTCTCAGGCTGGTAATTCTTTAACTTAATTGGTACCATTGTCATAATGTGTTGTCTCAGTTTTTGCCGTGGCCGTACTTACAATAAAAATTGTTTTGGTTAATACTACTATTTATTTACATGAGGTATACACGAAGAATTTAAATTATCATGTTGTTTGAAATGTGAATCAAATGTATTTTTTAGAGAACTTTATACAATGTGGCTTTTTTTCAAACTCCTTCAAAATGATGTCGAAATGAATTCAATTTCGGGGAGCAAGTTTGTTTTTTTGGATCGAATCCTGACACACAGAGGCTTTCCTCAGGGGGTCTGCGACCAAAGTTTGAGCTGTGTTTCCCAATGTTTGCCCGCCGGCGATCGCAAGAGGTTTGCCGGAACAGCAGCGTTTACAAAGTTTTGTTTTATCCTGTGTCGACGAGGCAGTAGCATCAGACTTGTTAAAATCCCATGTCGATTAAAAGAAGTGTTTCTTTAAAATTAAATATACTCCTTTTCTTACGTACACTTTTTCTTAGCACCAAGATGAAAAAGTAATAATATGAAACTCACTTTACCGCTGAAAGTTTTCTTTTTTTCAATATTCGCTCTTCGTTGTGTGAAGCCCCTTAGCGACGAATTATTTTAAAGAATATTAAATAATGTTTGCTCTCGTTAATTTGAAAACTTTTCGTGTCTAGATTTAAATCGACGCACTCACAATATTTTCGCATGTTTTATTGACAACTACCAGAATTTCAATTAGATGTAGCTACCAATTATTAACGCCCGTAAAAACCCGCATACTTGGTCTCTAGATCAGGATACGTTTGTGCTCGACTGTTGGTCGACACATTTTCATAAATTAGGCAACATCAAGGACCTCGTTTGCAATGTCCGGCTAAGAAAAAATGTTTCCGTTATCTATTCATCGCCATGGCAACAGCCAATCAGAGTACAGTGTTTACGTTAATTTCCCCAAAACAACATAACCGGACAACGTAAAACATGGGCCCTTGTCTTCCAATGGTCGCTTTTTAGTTTGAAACTTCGGTATCTTCAAAGAAGGTTTCACTTCTGTTCCCTTTTCTGCAATAAATATCTTGCAAACCTTTCTTTTCTGTGTTAAATATGTAATAATTCAATTTTCCTAACTATACCCGAATGTTGCATAATGGCCTATATCGTAGTTATGTACTGTTGTACTGTTGTGAGGGAACCACATAGCGGTAGACTATGATTGCATTTTATAACCTCTCCAAAATATTTTGCGTGCTTCATAGGGGCTTACATGCGTCCCGAAAAATATTTAGGAGCGTCCGTTAGTCTTTCCTCTAAACCATTTCATAACTTTTAACCATAGTCGTCCTTTCATTTAGTGATTCATTTAGCGAAATTTCTTGCGTGCGTCGTTCAACAACACACCCTTCATAAAAGCACATGAAAACCTCTCTTTGCTTGAATTTTAACAAATGGCTTCCGCTTCCGAATACCATGCCACGTATACACCTATCTGAATTTCCGTCCACCGCCGATAGAGTCGAGCTAAGCGTAGTGAAGCACATCCGCCGGAAGAGATGGACCATGGCGTACAGGTGCTATACGCCGATTATTCTGCAAGTACATAAAGCGAAACACATGTTATATATTGCACTTGAGTGTTATTTATTCGCAGCTTATAAGTCAATTCTAATTGATACAAGCTTAAGTTATTATTAGTATAGTATTTAGTTAGAATCTGAGCCTGTCGCAAGCAAAAGTGTTTTCGAAGCCATAAAGGTTCCTCCTAATAACGTTGACGGTCGGAGCTCTGTAACGCTTCATTACGTGTTTGTGTGTGCGACAAACCTACATCTCAGATTTAGGCTATTGTGTTTATCAATTTATCTCGGAGAAAGGGTGAACATACAAACATTACAGTGTAGTAGGAGGGAGCTTTCTTCATTAACAGAACTTTGTTGAGCACTCACTTATTTTCTTTTCAGAAAAATTTGAAATTTATAGCAACAATTTCCATTGTTTAGTTTATTTCCCTCCGGGCTTTTACACCACGTAAAACGTCTTTGCTTCTTTGCTTACACATCATATCCTCCTTCAAATTTTTTGGCCGGGAAACTTTCCAACTAGAAGACGTTCTTGGTGAAACTGATTTCAGCAGATTTCAGGTCTTACAGCACTAGCTTGTCCACTCTCCATAACATCTATTTGGATTTCTTACAACACCTCTGAGATTCTCTTAATATTAGTCTACACGACACTGTTTGGCTTAATAATTTGAAAAGTTGTGCTCTGATGTGATGTGGGTATTTATAATTATATGTAGGTACCTCAGCAGGATGAAACTTTAACAGCAAAAAATACCCGAACGAGCAGAGAGCCAAACTTTCACACTGCATACTTACGCCGTGATTGCATTTAATATTTACTATAGTTCAAATTCAATATCAAATTTTAAAACTCCTGCGGGAATGTTAAGAAAAACCGTGAATTTTTATTTCTTTTTGGGCTGGCACATATACTCATGAAACTAAAATACCTACATGCACATATACGCATTACAAATGTTGATGTTCGTTTTCTTGCTTATACTTGCTTTAAAAGCAATAGTTAATTAACCGTTTTTTGACTAACAAATTTTTCGTGATCTAGCATATTCCAGAAATCACGATGGTGTTAATAAATGAAAATTACGTCCTTTCTATTACACACTATGGGAGTTTATATCTAAACCAGAAATAATGCCTAAAAGCGTGGGTAATAAGGGTGGTTTCCGTAATACCAGCGTCATGCCACATATTTTGCATATTTGTAAAACTATAGTTGCTTAAAATGAGGACAAATTATTTCCGTGAAAATTTAAAAACACATCGACACCGTAACATACAGTTTATTTTCGATAGTTGAACGGCTGATATTGAAGTTTATTTTTGATTCATTCCACTGCTTTATTCCAGTCAGTAAATTTTAAAAACATTTTCACCCTATTTATTATGGCTAAGTTTTATATAATTTAAATTTGTGCGTAGTAATTCTATTCCTTGTGAAGTGATTATCTCGCACCATCGCTTTCTCTAATTATATTTCAGACATTTACACATTTTTCTTAATAACAAAAATGTGTACAGCGTGTCTCTTTTAGATAGTCATTTCCTATCAGACTAGGTAACAATTGGCTTGAACTGTGCGAGGCTAGAGCTGCTAATAGTAAAACTCCCCCAACACTGTCAATGATAACAGAATCGTCATTTAAAAATTCTGCACCGAAGGGCAAACCATTTTTAGCCAAATAGTTCCGATTTTGTGTTTGCTGTTGTTGTTTCTAGCTAATCCGTTATTTTTAATGAAAGCACGGTAAATAATCCTAGACTAAAGAAATGTGAATACTATATTTTTAGCGGGCAGATATTATAATGCCATCAGACATAAAAGAAGTGAAAAGTGAGTAGCCCATTAGGTGGCGTTTTAAGGGTTGATTTAACGTATGAGACTTTTTGTGTTCGTGGTTCTCGAGACATAGGCTTTTGTATTTTGTATTATGGTTTATTTTCCATCAAAAGTTTACGTTTCACGTCATCAATCAACATTAGCCTTTTCCACTATCAGAGAAGGAAACAAAACTAGGCGTACGCTATGTTTTATTTATACCTTTGAGAAAAAATTCTGTTGAGGGTAAATTGTTCAAGTATTGATACAAAACGTTTTCTGACAATTTTGTCTGAGAAAAAAATTAAATCCACAAACGATGCAAAGTTTAACACGAACCGATGTATTTGAGTTTATATTTTCACGTAGAAACATATTGTAATCGATTTCATACAATAATGAGCTCGTATCAGTGACATGCAATCCCAAAATCATTTCCGAAAGACAGAAAGAAAATCTCGGCGAAGAAAACCGTAAACTGCAAAGCTCGCATACAATATTTCTTGGTCAAACCATACGGAGAGCGACAGAACCAGGAACTCATGCATTCCCATTCAATTAGAGCTTACTTTGATTTTTGAATTGGACCAAAGAGAATCAATCTCCACAACCTCGTACTCAATTGACCTATTTGGCATTCACGAGTCTTCTTTCCTTCTGATCTTTCATTTAAAAATTCTCTCTTTCTGGTTTCTTGTTAAGCTGATATACTTCTACGTCTCTCTTTCAGTGAGGTAAAAAGTAAAAGAAGTCTTGAGTTGGTGGACGCCGGACGGTGATCAGCTTAACTTACTGAACTGGACCTCCCTTCTACGTCCATTCGCGTTTAGGTCTCCGGTAAAACTGTCCGCCTTAAATCTCGGCAGCTCGACTCTGACCACCACTGTGTAACGCGGGACGAAGCCTCCTTTTGGTCCACACAGAATCCCCTTCCGGTCGATTACAGAAGGCCCAAGTACAATTCTGGGGAAATCAACCGGGATAAAGAACGGAAAGAGATGGATATTCTTATACAATTGGACGTGTATGACAAGGATAGGATGACGGTGATCTTATTTACTCGGTTTCATCTTTCCACCGCTAGTCAGTGATCGAGATTGACTAGTATATATCACGGAATTAAGCTGGAAGAAACTTTTGTACAGAATCGTCAAAGAAAGAAATAAATGGGAATAACTTTTAATCGAAAATGTAAATGTCAGGCTTCATGCTGTGTGGTATAGAGCAGTATATATTTTAGGATTGGCACTTTAAATATATCACAGAGAATTTATGCATTGAAGCTTAAATGAAATGCTTTGTCTAGGACAAATAATTTCAATGACGCTCACAAATTATTGCCCCATTACCAGCGCTTTTTAGAGGTCGTGCAAGTTTAAATGCAGCTAACTGCAATGTGCAGCTGTATGTTCTTTTCACTTCCAGAGAATATAATTCAGAAATTTGGGGTAAAGTGACATTGAATGTTCGCGCATTATAATTATACCAAAGCCAATGCAAATTATTGATATATTCGTTTTTCATACATGGCTTTATTTTTCTTTACTCTAAAGATTTTCCTCACCCAGATTATGCTTTATCCGTAAGTTCTTTGGCCTGACTATGCCAATACGCAACATGAGAGGACCCGGTCCAGTTCTATACGGTTATGTGATGTATATCTCGTATAAACAACACAGGAATAATTTCTACGTGTCGCGACTCTCTCTCTGCTACGAGACTTGACGTGTGCCTTTGTTGAAGCTAAATTCAATTTCGACTAGCCAGTCGAGACCCGTAAACGTATAATATTGTTTCTGACGTGGTTTTGATTGTCCACTACCACGCTAGAATCGGCCTTTCTCACTGGGTGAACCGCTTTGACTTTGACACATCAATACAATTGCATTTATTGGTGGGCGTTCGTGTGATCTGTTTCAGGAAAAAAATCGGAACGATCAAACATCTATCAGTGAGACAATTCGTGGTATCTGATAAAAAGTTAGGCACCGTACGGACACTAAAATGTTGAAGAGGGTGGAGTTCAAAGGCATGTTTCCAAAAATCGATCATTTCACTAGTATAGCGTTTTAATTCGAATTGATTAATTACCATGTCAGAAGAACATGCTGCTAAACTTTTAGGTCTGCACGTTGAAGTGATGAAAAATTTATGTGGGAACTTCAGATTCCGTATTCATTTCCTCCAAATGACAATGAGATAAAAATATACGCGATTGGTAACAAAAATTATAATTATTCAGTGAATTTAATAAAAAATGGGCCGTGGCCCGTGTTAGTTCTTGCATTATACACACACACACACACACACATTCCTTTGGGGTTATTGATTTAGATGAAAGCTGAAACATAACATCTGGTTTGGTGTGCTCATGTTCGTACACGTCAAATGTGCTATGTGGGTACATGAGTTGTGGTCTTAAAATTGTGTACCAGCGTCTCTAACTAGAGTTAGATCGGAACATAGACACTTCTGGAATCATAAATTGATCAAGCGTAATTGTCTAAGACCCGTCATCTAGATTCGGTTGAAACGACCAAAGGATATAATGGTGAGCACATGGCTTTGGTGGTCTCGGTATACCTACCTCAATAGCTTGCCTCCACTTAATCAGAAATATTTCCCAATCACATGATCCATTCGAACGGAATTATACATTTTATCATGCAACTTCAACTATAAACGTAATATCATTTGCTGTGAACGACACATAAGCGCTCATGATAACAATTTTTTTAGAAATGTTGCACTGACTTAACGGGGTTGCAAACTTAACTGCAAACAACGAACCTAAGTTTGTAGTTGCTCGACTTAAAGCTTTGTCTCTAGCATTCCTTGCATCAGTGCTAGCATATTCAGCACATTTTGACTATGATCCTTCTCAGTCATCTCATTCATAGCTGCAAAAACATACATGTTGGCTTTTGTAACAGCATTTTACATGGTGTTCGCTCAGTCGTTACAAAATTGTGGCCCTAAACACCGACCTCAAGTCTGAATATGACCTGGCGTCCATGGTGGTCGACGTTTCGGCAACGCCAACGAATTGCTATCTTCAGAATGTGGATGACTGATAAATGGAATCGAATGATAATTATTGATTGGCTTATTTCAGTGCACATTCTAGTACCAAGCAAAGCATTTACATCAGATCGATTATATTTTTAAAAAAACCTTCATACAAGTGTAGTGTGCTGGCGAGGATATTCTTCGGCCTAACGTCACGCAAGACTTTTTCCGGCTGGTAGGTCGTGCTCGACTTTTCGATGAGGTAGTCATGGGTGCCTTCATCAGGCCATCGAAGAATTTCTTCGGCCTGGGCCTTGATCGTCGTTAGGGACGTGGAGATGTCTGTGTACCAGCGGATGTGTGCGTGATAAAAATTCTGGAAAGAGAGCTACTTTTATATAATAGCGCAAGGTTGGCTATTATTGGTCGCTCGAAGTCCGGTGCTATGCCCGGTACATCGCGCAACGTGGCCATCTTCTTGGGTCTGGCAGCGTCCACCATTCACGCGCACGGCAGATCTGCACCGCGAACTCGAGGTCGAGCTCCTAAAAGACTTCGTGCTTTGGCTGGGATGTCTATGACGGCATCTCGACTGGCGAGAACGCGCTCATCTCAGACCAAGGGGCCTTTGTCACACAGTCCCGTAAAAAGTTCGCCAGGTCCATCGCGATTGTGTCTGTCCCATACGCGAAACCAGCTCGCCGGACCAAAGAACCCCGCCTCCCTTCCAGGATTTCCATCCCACGAAGGAGGGAAAAAACACACGCTTCACTTGGATATTGACAAATAGGGCGATCAAACGAGTCGAGTCGTCGTCGTCCATTTTTTGTATGCTGGCGCTGAAAATTTTCGAAAATTGCCGTCAAGTGTAGTGGATTTTGTAGCATTCAAACCCAGTTTGTAAATCAGTTGTTTGAAGATAGATAATATTGCCAAATATTAAGTTCTCTTCATGGATGGATTTCTGTTGCGAGAATTAACTTCCGGTCCTCCGGTTAGATAATAATAGACCGAACGGTTTGGCGTGTCAGATACACCGGTTCTCGTGAGATCACCGAACCTAGCAACATTGCGATGGACCAAAGGTTGGTTGGGTGACCATTCATACCAAGGTCCCCTTCTGTTCGGGAGAGAGGTTGAAGCTAGGGCAGCATCTTCACTCTTCTTGCCATCAACCTCTCGGCAGCATGGATTAGTCGAGGAATCCCATGCTGTTCGAGTTGTACCGTCCTTCGGAAGAGACGGTAAGTCTTGCCCCCCTTGGTACTTTACGACAGGAGTAGGTTTCTTGCTGGAACCGGGCTTCCCCTCTTTCCTGTTAGCTTCATCATCACCCTCATTCTCACCCTATCATTCACCGATGCCTATTGACCAGTGCCATAGGGCCAGTTGTCAATACAGTGCGTCGTTAAACACCACATAATAATGAGAATGATGTTGGGCTTACGGGTAAAAGATATACGATGTCACATATGGAAGAACTCAGGAAAATAAGTTCAGGATTAAAGAAGAGCAGAGTACACGCCCACGCCAGAGCCGCTTTTCAGGCTGGTAAACTCGATACACTTTAAGAACGTACTTTTTCCACCAGGGGGCGCTGGTGTTTAGTCACTCGGAGAGTATGGCCAAGTCGGTCATTTTCAGGGTAGAACGTAGTATGAACACGTATGAACTCTAACAGGTTAGACTGTGCGTAAACTTAGCTCAGAGTGTACCATGTCCAATGTGCACCCAGCTGGTTTTAACTACAAGAATAACAAGATATAGCGGCATACGATTGGCTGTTGCCAGATGAGCTAGTAATTTATTTATTAAAATCCGGTTTATAGCTCTAACAAAGTGCAGAAAAAAGACACGGGACAAGGTCACCAATGTTGGCATTTCGTTGTAGAAATATTTTATATCTCGAGAACATGTCATGCGTCGGTTCGCTGTATGAATTGGTAATATAATGTGGATAGTATCTATCTAAATTCCCAGCCAATAGTGAGTCACAGTTCTGTACATAATGTGACTGGTTTGTTCAGTAAACGTACCAATAAAATTATAAAAGACAATAAAGGTATTGACATGTTAGCAAAATTGTTGTCGTATGTCAGACAGAATATTACGAGACTCTCTAGAACCCGATGAAGTCAATAGCACAAGAAGAAAACCGCATTCGTTTACTCAACATCTGTTTCATTTCGCACCACTATTTCAACCAACAGAATTCCGTTTTGATAAACACCGCATTGAATAATCAAAATATTAAGAGCATTAGTGTAGGGCTATTACTAACGCTTAAATTAATAACTGAGACTAAATACCTAAACATAACTGTTGAGGTGCGTATTAATACAACGTGCCATTGTCTTGAAATTGTTTCCCAAAGACAACAATACAGTAGACCAACAGGATATTTTAGTTTTGAGAGAATAAACCAAATCACACTCCTTGCGCTGCATTGTATTTTGTTTGAATTATTCCCGCCAAAATGTCAGATTATCTCTAGTTTCAAAGTGTACTATTTCGAGACGGCAAAACCTAAACGATGGCATGAAATTGCAGAAGCTCGCAATAAATAAACGAGTAGGCAATGTTGATTAGCCCGAAGGAACGCTGTCAATCAAAGTTGTATAAATGAAAAAGTAAATCGAATCAATGAAACTGAACGACGTGAGGAAGTTCACACCCTTCCGTATCCGGTCTAATGAAAGTGTCCATCACTCTGGCGGCGCGAAGACAGTACTAGCGAGTGCCAAGAAACGACCTGAGTTGTCTGTTCACTGGTCGTTTCGTTCACTTCAGATGCTTCTCCAGATCTTTTTCCCAACAGACGTGATGTTGATTGCGCGTAGATGACTGGAAAACAATCTCTTGGCGAAGGCAGGTATGTGTGAGGAAAAAATAACCAGAGCGTAGAACAAGCTACACGGACGATATAAATAGGGTGCTAAAACCAAGCGTACGGGAAAAGTTAGTCTATATAGATTATCGATAGAATAGTAAGTGTACAACGTTAGTCAGTGGCGTAGCCGAATTTGCGGCTGAGGGGGCGGCCGCCAATTCAAAATCTGCCATAAAGCTCTGCCCCCCCCCCCCCCCCCCCCCCAATTGTTTCATAGTTTAAATTATTATTGAAACTTTTTTCCTGTGACGTTGCGATGAAAATGATGAACATTAAATAAATTGTGAGGTGCCAACAAAAAACTGTGGTGAGTTGTGGAAATTCTGAAAGTCCCGTTCATGTAATAAAATTAGGTAAAATCTGATTCTTTCATGAAGACTCAGGTTCTCCTATTTTAATGTCAGTAATTCCTTGTTTCATTTGTCGAGTGAACGTTTCAGGGACTCCTAGTCTTGTGTAAGCGCTGCATTAAAATTGGGGCGCTCTGCGCAAAATTTGAAATCGGAGCATCTTTCCGCCCAGTAACTCAGCCCGTATGAGGTAAGAGGGTGATCGTTTCCTCAAACAGGCACCTTTGTAGTCAGGCGTGTCGTTAAATAAAAAGAAAAAAGCGCCCTTAGCCTCATGATTTTTTGCAACTAACTCACAAATACGAGGTTGGCGCCCTTTCGTCCCCCCCGTCCGACCGTCCTTCCGTCCGACCTAGAGAGGCCACCGGAACTGGTTCCTATTTTCGCTAGTCAGTCAAGTGTGTGAACATCTTCTAAAAGGTAGATGATGAGTTAGACGCAGAGGTAAAAGTTAGCTTCTATCACGTAGCTATAGTAGTGTTTCATCATTAATACCTGCTAGAGTTTCGACGCTACGTCATTTGCCATCATCACCTATTACAGTTTAGTTGCATTTCATGAAATTCCTTTCACATTTTAGGCACCCAAGCGTCGTCAGAGCGTCGATCAACGGTTATGGGTTCAAGCTTGTTAACACTTGAGTACCGTTGTTGATCACATGCCAATTGATTCCAAATGCATCGACTTTTCTCAGTTTCCACATAAAGATATATGTAAAAAGTAATAAAATGTCTCGTCTTAACAATGATGTCTTCTTGAAACGCATTATATTTTCACGTAAACTTTGCAGTTTGAACTAGTTCAAGTGCTATTTTGTCAACTTGCTTTATTATCTATTGCCTCTTAAACAATACTGCCTTGCATGAAGAAGTAGTTACAAGATGCTTCTATTCTGTTTTAAGCATCGTTTTCCAAAAAAGAATTATTACGCCCATAAAAGTATCACTGCATAAGTTGTCGGAAGCTGGGTAAGGCCAACTCCACTATTTCGCTTGCATTGATGAGGTTAGTACTACGTATACTGGAGCCAACAAGCCTGGCAACGACAAACATCTAGAGCACAACTCATTATTTTAAATTTCAATTCCCTGTTATTAAAGTGAAACTGTTTGACAAGATAAGAGTTGCATATTTACAATATCTCTTACCTACTTCATTTGTTTGCTAAGGCAATAAAAAGACAAGAATAAATTGGGCGAATTGTATAATTGAGTCCTTAATCCACCGGCCTGTTGTTAAATTTTCGCTAAAGCCACTGCTGTTCTTTTTTTATATTCAAAAGCAATCTTGTCAAAGACCTCTCTCGAGTGAAAATGCGTTGATCTAAACAAACTGTCCGCTCCTATAAATTAGTGTTCACTCAAATGATAATAGGATTAGGTGTGCTAAGTCCTCAAACGTTCACATAGGCACATCAAGGCATTAAACCATTGTTTTCAGCGACTCTTTTAATCCCAGCACACAGTACTTGGCCATTGTTTGCATTGTGCCGGCATGGCTGCCCCGCCGACAAGACACTGGGTGCTTATCTCCAATCACTTGGTTCATGAAAATGCGCCCGTTAATTCGTGATTTAGTTTCCATTGGGCCTTTGTCTCCTATTAACGTAAACGCAGCGACTGCATTACGAGAGGGTATGTGTACAGCACAGCAATGTCCACAGCACAGCAACTAAGTTTCGATGGATGCATTACCTAAATGATTCACTATCAAATCAATTTGTCAAATTACAATGAGCAAATAGGTTCTCCTTTGAAGGTAGTTACGCCATTACACATTGCAACGTGACGACGAAATGCATTACCTTATGAAATTATTGTCGGTACTAGCGCCGAGGTAATTTTTACTTTGTTTTACAGTGGCACATGCTGCTGGCTTCAGATATTGTGCCGAGTTCAAATATAGAAATCATGAAATCAAAGTTTGTATGGCATCCAGTATCCAACATCAATCTAGAATTGTATTTCATTTCTGATAATCTTACCCGTTTAACGTTGCAGCAGCACTTCCTTGGTACTCACAAGGTAGCACGTACAGGTATGCCAAAAATGAGCGTTGTGCCATTAATTTGACAACTTAATCGGTGTCTCGACAAGACTTCACGTCTAGATTGAGATAGCACACCTCTCAGGTTTCACCTTATGCAATTGAATGCCTAAAATTCATACCTATAGAGCATTCTAAATTAACCAAATATTATTCCGGGCTTCCTCTAATAACAAAATCTTTTATTCATGCAAACGTTAGCTGTTTTCGTCCCCTTACAGTTAGTCTCTATATATACGAACTGAAATCAAAATCCCTTACCCAAAGGGAAACAAGCGCGCAATCCTACGTTTGTTCAACTGATGATAAATGACATCGAATTCTCTAAATTTAACACCGCAGCTTGTAAAATTTGGTGTAGGTGAGTGGAGCTGATATTGTGAGGCGGGTCGAGTGAGGCGTGGCCCATTGTTTACTACGTGACTAAATAGCGCTGCGAAAGTAATGAACATTGCTCGATTACACCGAGCGATTACCTAAACCTATTTCATTTAGGATGCGTAGCCACGTTGCATTTTTAGATCGCAATTTACACTTGTGGAAATTGTGAGGTTGCGTGTCTTATCACTTTTTGGCAACGCTTGTAAGTTTACACGCGAAATATCATCGCTGTTTACAATGCATTAAAAGCCTGAACAAATATGCAATAAAGGTTTCGTATGATGAGAAGTGTTACTTGTTTCGATGTGTAATAAAAGTTTGGCAGAAAGGGAGTAATAAAACCGTGCTCGGTTAATTTTTGAATTGAGGGTGCGCTATGCAGGATAATATGGAAAAAGGTAAGCTTTGTCATGTGAACTGACTCGGTCTGCACAGAAAGCACGTTCAACAGTGTGCGTACTTAAAAATCTATGCAAAAAGCGAAGGTACACAGGCACAAAACGGGCTCCTCCGTTACTTTAACGATTCAGTTTTTCTGTTATCATGAGTGATGATAAAAATAATATTATTAGTATTTATTTGAAAGTCAACAGAAATACCAAGATGTGCAACAAACAAAGGGCGAATTCTGTATAAGTTTGGTCAAATACTCGTCAATTAACAATGATTAAAAAAACTGTGTTCAGTGCTCAAAGTGACCGGAATCCACAAAGGAAAATAACAACTTTCCAATAATCGACGTGTAAATATCCTTTTGATACAAACCAGCTACGCTGACGGAGCAGTGTATGGCGCTCCAGATAAATTTTACTGAAGCCATGAACTTCCTCTGACGAACATTCGTAGAAGTATTTTGCCTCAGCTTCACCACCTGAGCCACCTAGGGTTAAAATTTCTCAGCAGGCGTCGCAGCAATCTCATTTAATGTGAGGCTGCTTCCATCTATCGAGGAATATTATGCACTACTTTGGCGTTGGCTGTGGCTAGCGCCATCGGACGTCGTTCCAAGAAAGCTAAGTACTACGAGTAAAAAAGTAGTTTACGTTTTTTAAGGTAGGTGAATGACGAAGCTGATAGGAAACTGAGGAAGCTAATGCGCCAATAGAAATCTCGGCTTAATACTGACACCCTTTCTAAAGCCAACCGCAACAATTAAAATTTCAATCACAACAATCACCACATCATTTGCCTACAATGTACGAAAGCAAGGCGTTTTTGAGCCACCAACAAAAGCCAATTTTATGACTGACATAACTCGCGTAAGTCATACGTCGTTTAAAGAAAAAAAAAAAGTTATCAGAGTTGAATTGAAAGCAGAACAGAATAAATAACACGTGTATATGAGACTACCATATGACGGAACTAAAAATAAAAAAAGGTTCGCCAAACGACGCTGCAAACACACGCCGTGCTTCCGGATGGACTGTTTATCAAACCACCACCAGCACGCACCAAATTGCGACCTTCCTTCTTGACATTTTCACCAAAAGCTTGACTTTCCAAACACCGATACCTCAACAAAATATGACGAGCGAGTAGCAAAACCTAAATTTCAACTCGAATTCAGATGCTTGAAGAAGCTAAAACCACCCTAACACAAACAACCAAAATAGACCGAATAAACATACCAATAAAGACAGATTTCTAAAACTTTCAATAAAACACGCGCTTATTCAATTATTCAGTTTTCGGCTGTCCAATTACTTTTTTTTACACTGTTGGACCCCAACCTAGTAATAAATTACGGTGGAATTCAACTCTGTCTCCACCCGAGTCATAAAGTGTTGGACAGGCGAGCATAGCTTAGCTATGTTATATTTGGACCGCACGATCCGTAACGAAATATATCGCACTGCCCAAAGGGCTTTAACGCTATGCTACCTAAAGCGAGGTGATCACTGTAAAGTGCACCGCTTGCATTGCAAAATACCTTTAGTGAAAAATCTTTAATCGACCATCGGACGCCAGGCTCTATTCAGGGCTAAACGATTATCAAGAAAGAGCGCAAACCGTGAAAACAACACAATCTTTCTTTCGACGGCTGTGGATAACGTCAATTTGAACTTGAAATTTAAAGAGCAAACTAAACTGGTTACAGCTGATGAGAAGTCCACTAACAACTTCTCACCAGTTTTACCCAGTTAAGTTTACTTTTTATTTTTGAAAAGT
>QKMV01000760.1:0-19524 GCA_003287335.1 Lednia tumana
TATATATATAAGTTTTCACATTACTGGAATATCGTAAACGTCACGTAAAATGCATACAACTGGTAGATTCCTCTGTTTAGATTCCTCAAAGCTTACCAATGTTCTGAACACAATCCACCAGTCAATAGTCCGAAACCTCCTTCGATTCTTGTGGAAAATCTTTGCCACAATATGGCCAAGCAATTCCTTAGCTGCCATAAAAGGGCTACGTACATGTTTATATCAAAACAGACAGTCTACTGACCATGTGTAAAGAAACTTTCGGCCCAATATATTCACTTTTTGTCCACCATTCAACGTTGTTTTTGGAATTCTTTCAATGGATCTTAAAACGAAACAGCTCATTAATTAAATGTAGTTACAAGCTGCCATATTTGATGGCGCTTGCAGGTTTTCTTTTATGCTCGTAGTTGAGAAGAACAAAGGCGGTCAAATGAGTGAACCGGTCCTATAGGGTTGACTTTTCTTGACTTTGTCTCTCTGACTTTGTCCTCAGGCAAGGTAGGTAACTCTGTAACATTATCGCTTCTTCGCGCGCCGCATTCGTTAGCAGTGTACGTTTTGTTTCTACTTTATTGGCCACGTTATAGTTAGCGTAGGTGTTATACCTATATTCCATTATTTTATCGAAATTTGATTTATTAATTTAAATTAACCTATTGCGTGAGGAATCTTATGGAAAAGGAAGGATTGGTATTGTGATTCTTGAAGAACTTTTGCTGTGAAAACATACAACTTTATGGTATAGCCGGAGATGTATTTGAGAACGAAGGTATAATGTAACTTTTGTTGTCAAATATTTAGTTAAATTGTTAACATTGAAACAGGCTATCATACAACATGTATCACATACGATATCATTTCTCAGTAAACTTTAACGTGATATCACGCTAGTTCAAAAATGTATTTTTGGATGCTCTTGTTTCATGCAAGCTTTCATCTGCAAAGGGAAATAATTTTTCCGTTGGCCCTAAGAGCTTTTGATTCATCTGGGGTAACCTTTCTATCACTGGGTAAACCAATTCTTGACAACTTAAACTTTATGTCTATCGTTGTAGATTCGTTGCATACGATGTCGCGGATATATTCTGCCCTATTATTTGTAAAGCTTTTTGATGCAGTTTTTGCTTCGATTGACGTTCTTTGTCTTCGATGGCTGGCGTCTCCATGTCCAGACACGGCAAAGTTTCTTCTCTCTTGTTTTTTGGGGCTTTTCACTTTTTACTCAAAAGGCTAATCGGATCTCCAGATCACGTGAAGGCTGTATAGTTGCGGATGACATCTTCTTGCCTGCCAGCGAGAGAGGTAAGAAGCAATCCGATCAGAAATCATACAACCCTAAAGGATCTGTGGTTATTGGTGAGGAAATACTTTTTTAATTGGCCATGACCATGGGTCTTTGGTTTCGCCGGGAATATTTGCTAGCTGGACGTGTCTAGTTTGGACTAAATCTATCGACAGATTAATATTCAACTGTGAATACGGATTAATAACCTGGACTAAGTTATGTCACCCTTCAAATGAAGCCGAAGTGCGGTACGCTTTGAAGTTAATTTTACGTTAGCGCGTCTGCTTATCTTCATTCCTCTTTCCTTTAGTTCTTTCATCCAGTCGAACAGATAATTTGATGGCGATTACGATAAACATTTATTCAGGCAAATGAAGTAGATTTTAGTCTCTTCGCCGCTTTGCGTCTTCGGTGTCTAATCCGGTTTCACGTGGACTTGCGTATACGTTTATATATATATACCAAGAATTAACTTTGAAGATGATGCAACGGAACTGTCCGAAGAAAACTCATGTTGATGCATCAACAATCACTATAAAGACGCTGAAGAGCTGAACTGGAGCCACAGTACTGCAGTCTTTTTGTACTATGAGTAAACACGTTCCCGCATTGGCACCGTATTTGGGTAGAAAATTGTTACACACGGTTTATAATCAAAGATGCTCTGGCGAGATGTTAGAGTCCTTACGATCATGACTCGAATTTCAATTAGTCTTCCTAACTGAATTGAATGGGCATAGTTGCTCTTGTTTTATCCAATCACAATGTCAGACTATATAATCATGAGTGGTAATAAAATGCTATGCATCTGATTAAGGCGGAGTCTTGCAATGCATGGTGCATGTTGTAACATTATAGAAAAACCCGCCCACTGTTCTCAACATAGCCTATCAACGGTAAACTTTATAACAAGAAGTCTTCGGTATGTTATAAGAAGAATCTTGTTAGCGATGATCAAGAATCAAGATGGTCGCCTGGCGCCTTGGATAATCTTGCACCAGACAATCCAACATGGCCGCTAGCACGCGTGCACGTTGCATTACATGACTGCCCATTGGGTTGCATGGAAACCATGTAAGTGCTCGGTAATCGCATGTGATACGATGCAAGTTGCAACAATGGCGGACTATGGGTAGGCACGTGTTGATTACCCCACTTGCCCGGGCCACCTGGCAAGTGGGTGATAGGATTTATAGAAAGTAAACAGTATACAGTTGAATTATTAAACATCAACGATTATCGGAACTCGAAAGCAAAGCGTCAGGTGTAGACACATTCAAGGTGGAAAAAAGATTTCCGGTTGTTTTCATTGAGCGAAAGATTGACAGTTTAACACTTGATAAACTTATTTCTTAAAACTTTGCAACTGCAATTGGAACGTGCAACCTGATTTGGAAGCTACACAGCTCAACATAATAACGGTATCATTTTGCACTCTTTGAATTGAATTGACGATTAGAAATTCCTCACAAACAGGACGTTTAATACAACTAACTCAAACACCGAGCAATTCCCCAACCAAGCTAACCGCAAAACGACGCCGAAAGTACTCTCGTTTAATTTTATTCCGGTCATTTGCTCAGCTTGCCTTGGGTAGATGTGGATTTCAGGGATCGTGGGGTTAGCCCCAGATCTTCTTGTAAAGTGAGCCCGCATTTTATAGCCGCGCTTTCATCTCAATAAAGTGCCTATACTATACGGCATATCATTAGAAGGGCTGGTTTCTTATTAGTTTATATCATCATCTTATATGAGACGAGTTCGAGGATACGCGAGTATGGGACATGTTAATAGGCTGACAATGTTAACGCATAGCAAAACGTCGACGAAAATAATATGAAAACTCATAAAGGGGGCAATCCTGAAGACTTGTTGTGAGCAATATGAACAGTCATCAAAAACGAAATTAAGACGTTAATTTCGCATCCCGACTTCTTCTCTTTTAGCTCTATAATAATGCATCGCGACTCGCAGGCGTCGTATAAATGCGCCATTAAACCCCTATTTACAGTCTGATCCACATTTCTACTGTTTGACAAGAGCAAGGTTCAAATTTCACACATAAGACCTCTTTGCCAGCATGCTCAAAGATGACTCGTTGATAATAGGGTTGGAAAATTGTTGTTTGAATATCTGTAAATCCATTTGATGACGTCGTTGAAGTAGCGTTCGCTCCGTCTCAAGTTTATGAATAATTACTGGCGACTAGCTTCGCGAGGAATACGAGGAATATATTGCAGAGGTGGAAATCCGTCTTTGTCAAGTAAAGCTCTCTCTGGCTTGGATAGCTTGGTCTCGTTCAGTTTAGATCTGCTCCACTCCAGTGTGACAGCGATGTTCACAGAATTATCTTCAATACCGGAGATTAGCAGTAGCCTTGTTCGAACAAAGGCATCGGTACAGCAATGGCGATGTTGTACAGAGAATTGTATTACAACGATGGATGTTCACCAGATAGTTTGAACCTCCCTTCCTGATATATATTATAAACACTGGCAGTGCGAGCCCGCGCCGTCGAGAGAGTATATTCACGAATGTCACTTGGGGTACTTTGGCCCATAATTTGTAATTCTCCAAAGTAAGTGTAATCCTTGTTAAGACATTGCTATCTCTGAATTGTTAACAGCGGCTTTCTAATGAATAGTAAGGCAATATTTCAGTGACGATATATTGCATAGCGTCGTTTTCCGCCCACCTAGTCTGTTAATGAAAAGTCTCGTTCTCTCGCTCTCTCTCTCTCTCACTCACTCGACGCTTCCTTTCTCGCTCTCTCATTTCACTTGTCTCTGAGCATGCTATCTTGCATATAACCCAGACACTGTTTTCTCGTTCCAATTCCCTCCTCTTTTTGTACAACGCTACTTCCTCCCAAGAACATCTGAGATATCTACGTGAAATATTAGCTGTGCAATGCATTACACTTGTTTTAATGAAGACTACCAGTTTTAAAACTTTCAAAGTGGATTAAAATGTAACCGAAACTGTTGAATTTAAGTCCAAAACATAGAATCACGGTGTACAGCTATTTATCAGGTCGGGGATATTCCGCGTTGTTTGCGAATTACTTGGGACAAAGACGTGTTCCCCCAATGAATGGAGACGGAAAATTAGATGCGAATCTTGCATGTCTCTCCCCAATTCATAATATCCGTTTAAATGTCATTAATTTCCCGCGACCAGGTCTAGATTCCCTGCGTTCCAGGACATGTGCTGCTGTGCGATCGCTTCGTAAAGAAGGAATTTCCGCCCACAAAAAAAAAAAAAAAAAAAAAACAACAGCCATAAACTTGACGCGAGGAATTACAGAATGAGTTAGGCAGTTAGCATTAGACACCAAACTATTTGAGAAAAAAATCCCATTTTGAAAACAAAGCGACACAAATGTATATCTGAAGATGATACACATGCATTTTGTTTATGTTATCTTACGAGTATTTTTAGGGTCTTGCTTGAGGGGGCGTGCGTGAATTCCTTACTTTTTTGCTGTTCGGGGATGAATTATATCACCCAATCCTACTTGAAAACCACGAGGAGAAAACATAAACTCCAATTCAAGTGCGCTTGTAAGATTATCAATTCCCATGAATTCGTAGACACACTATTAAGATAATGATACAACATTGTCATAACACATAAGTTCACTCACTTAAGTTTTAGAAAATGTATCTACCATATGTATCGATAAGATGAGAGCTATGCGGCATGACATTTTATATACCTAGGTAAGGTCTGTGAAGTGGTGTGCATGCTCCAAGACATATTCTGAACACTTGTCACTTGACCCATGTCGTGACCGTCTGACCTGTCATGCCCGTGAATAACCTTTCACCCCTCCTAGGGGACGTTGCCCAGGACCCAAAACTTACCCTTAGGCTTGTCTGTCACTAAGGAAGAAGAGGGCTGCGGGATTGGAAACATGGGATGGGCATCGTTCGACAACTTTTCAATAACGTTACAGTTTACTCAGAAAATCTCCAGCTCGGACATTTTTTTCTGCGCACACCAAATTCAACCCTACACGCACAGTGTTTGCACCCAAGCATAAAGGGAACCGTCTTCGTTTGGTTTTCTCGTCATTCAAGAAATCAAGAAGTTTCGTGTAAAAAATTCGATACTGGCCACGTGCTAAGGAACCAGATCGACGGCTGTCTTATATTCTTGCATGTGGCGTGCCACTCTTTTCATCTGCGAACTTTTCTTCCCTCTGCCTGATAAGAGATAATAAATATATTCATTGTCTTATTTTTAGGTTGCAAAATCACATTTTCCTTTAACTACGTGCTGCCATAACATGATATCTCCGGATAAATTAGGATGTAGGTACCGACTACTGAGGGTAGAGACTGGCATTTTTATGCAGCTCTAAATAAACCTGACAGAGCTCTGCTAGACTCGTTCCAGATGATAAAGAGATGCTGTAACATCTGATTCTAGATGCTGATGCTCCTATCTTTAATCAGATGCCTAATAATCGTGGAATAATTGCGGTCCGGAGCTGTCTTATCAAGATGCCAGCTTAGAAACGTGGCTGAAGATGCAGTGTAACACAGAAGGAATCGTTGCAGCATCGTGATCTTAGGAAGAGATATTTCATAACGATCTATGAGCTTCTAACCAGACGAAATCTGAAGTAATTATATTTGATTTAATGTGCACGCTTAGTTTCCCCACATACGACGATTTCATAAATTTCACGCATTTATCAATCAATGTCCATGGGTCGAATTATTTCGCATTGCCAAATAGTTTTCTTATAGTAAACGCCAGCGACGACTGTGCCAGCATATAGGTGAGTGGTTTTGTTTGAGTTGATACATAGAAATGCTAGAAATTGGCTCATAAACTATTACATTCTGTAATGTGACATTTTTGGTAAGAAAACCTTTTTTAATGAAATTTGAGCGCATTTGGACAACGGATATAGCAAACGATCTTTTCTTCAGATAAATAGGATTAATAGACAGAGAAAGTATTAGATTGCAGTGAACGCTAAAATTCGGGAACCAAGAGCTTTATTTTAGTCCCATCGCATCGTCTTTAACGTCGTATAATGCATGTATTTCAATAAAATACTTGTTTTGTGAGCGGCCCATGCTTTACATGAGTTTGAAGAGCAAGAAGGTAATGTGATCTGGCTAGAAACAGACTTAAAAAATCCAATCCCTAGTGAGTTGATATTGTTTACGAGCCGCAATAGTCTTTCGTTTGGCCCCGTGATCTTTACTAATGCGAACTTCGTGATGGATTTAAGCTGTGACCGTTTTCCTTCAGGTAACCATGGTAACTTGATGCAGTCATAAAGTTCACAACGCGGCTCTTTCACATTATCCTTCATCACATCCACTATAAGCCATCTTCTGGGTATAGAAAACAAGCGCATTACATTATTAAAGTACAAGACGAGATATAAACTAAACAACGGCAGACATGATTGTAATCTTTCAACCGCGCGCTCTTTAACCATCTTTAAGACACAGTGCGAAACAGTTGAGAGTTGTAATTCTCCTCGAAGCACATCTACCTGTCCACAACGCGTATATGATACGATGGTATTGGAATCTATTCGGTGTACTGTGCATCGAACATGAGACATAAAACACGATAATCTGATGGCGATTCTTGTTGCATCAGCTATTAGAAATGCATTTAACTCATTTGGTTGGCGTGTTGTCAATAAATTTCGAGTTTAAAAATAGTAAATTATGCTTTGGGTCTACGATTCATTTGAAGCCAACAACTTCTAAAATTGTCTGAAATGTTAGATTACCTACCCAAATACTTAATTCATCAAATAAAGCGGAAACTTAATTACAACATATATCACCGCACCATTTGACCTTTATCAGTTCTGTGTGTTCGTACATGCAGAATCACTTTCGCGATTCTCAGAAACACACAAGTTCATGGCTGCCGCTGAGAAAACCACATACTGCAGAACAAACAGCATCTATGACTTTAATAGTTCATGTTGATTTGTACCACTTGGTGGGTGGTGACATACAAATTCCATCTCTCCGGCTGCTATATACAGTCTGCTTTCATATGGACCAGACTTGACCCAGAGGGGTGCCGGTCTTTCTTATCTTGGCAAGGAATCGACATGCTAGAAGATGGAACCGTGTGCACTGTGGATAAGGCCAAGGGGTAGGAACTATACCAATAAATCTAAGACAACATGCAGTATTACAAGGAAGGTTCCAGTCTGCATGCAGTAAGATCGTGCAGTGCGAATGTCCATCTTCTTGTATCCAACTGAGTTCGACATTCTGTCGCCAAACGGTGACCTATGTTCCCGACAGACTCATCACTAGACAGATGTTTGGACATTAAAATACGCGCGATGCTAAATTGTAAGTTTGTACCTTTTTCTTTCCCACCAGTTGCATCGCTTGCATCTCTTGCAGCTCTTGCAACTCTTGCAGCTCAGCCCAGTAATAAAGTCTTGTGAGCTAGATGGTCGTGGCATGTCCCTTAGCGAAATGGGGAAAATATTGTGCCAGACGTTCTCATGGGAAATGGAGAACTATAAACAATTGTGGGGACTACATTCAGAGACGTTTTAGTGTCAGTTTTGTTCTGACAAATTATGCACCATTTTATTATTGTCGCGAGTTTATTTGGTTTTACCAATTTCGAGCAGCAAATGTTTGTATGAACTAAATAAGGCAGAGAACTGGTTGAAAGTACTGTAGTAAGTGAACTAAAGTGAAGTAAGTGAAGTAAGTGAAGTATATAAGTGAACTGGTACATTATTCATTGCAACGGAGGGTTGGGGGGGGGGGCATCGAACACCTTTGATTACAAAACTATCTAAGGAACTGCAAGCACGTATGTATTTCTTCAATTTAGCATAGACAATAGTTTCTTAACGTATTTTTTAAATTAAAACTTACTATGCAATGAGTAAAAAATATCGCATTCCCAGTGCGCACCACGTATTTTGATAGCTCCAAGGTTTTCAAATGATCCGATTCAAGACAGCATTCTCGCTATGCAAATTATGCCATCACCTCAATGCTAATCATATTCAAATCCCGAGATGGCATCATTTTGATAGTGTCCAGTAGAAAGAATGACAGCCTTACACACGTAGATTTACATCATTCAAATGCATGTTTAACTTTTAAATAAAGTAAGGTAGCCTTTTCGTGCTCTTATCACATTGTGTGATCAAATTCTCAATAGTGTTTCATCTCTTGTAAAATAGTTTTATATGTGTATAATATTTTGAAATGTCTTATAAAGTTGCGTACGTCAAGTAAAATGTTTGAAACTAGCGTTGAATGGCAGAACATAATATATTTATAGTTGCTTGGAGTTGGTATCCCGCTGGGAAACAAAACTTAATACCTATTTCAAGTGGCAGATAAAGCTGGGAACATCTCTGGTAATGTGGGTGTCAAATGTCCAGATCCTTGCATTGCCTGCCGGGGTAGTTTGCAACCAAAAACATTAGAGTCTTCGAAGCGAAATTGAAACGGAATTTGCAAATTTCAAATCGAAGCTGTTTGCGTATAATTAAGGTTCTATGGTTGGCAGTACAGGCTTCAAGAAGAGCTTGCTGGGGGGGCCAGGAATGGAAATAGATGAGGGAGACACCCCGCATGGTATAGGAAATTTCCCAATAAAATGACTGGAATGTTGATGGGATATCACAAGGTTTCTCAGAATATAGTATGTAATCATTGAGAATAATACGTTAATGTGCTCCTGACTTCGTTTTTAATTGCTATCGCCTTTGGCTTTCCCCGAGATTCGAAGCCAAGACTTTCATATCCTTGAGGCCATAACCGCCCCATGCTCCAAAATGCACAGTCTTGTTGATTTTAGTGCATGAGCCAGATCGTCCACTTGAATCGTCAAATACGCAAACACTTTTGTCACGTGCTCAGGGAACCAGACCCGCTTTATTCAGCGAGCCCAATTTACTACGAGAGTATGGCTAGGTGTTAAAAACAAAGTTTACAAAAAAAAAACTTTTGATTTTTGATGTTGTTCCATACCTTACTTACATTAGAACTTCATATACATTCAAAATTCTTCAAGCTAGTTAAACTTATTATAAGAAGCAAATATTTTATAATTGTACATAAAACGTCATCGATGTGTTGTCCAGTGAACTGGGTTGACCCCAGTAAAACTCCAACCACGAACTCGTATAAAATTATCACATATCGCGATAACTCATGAGAGTAGTTGACATGTTTATTGCCAATTTGTAGCTGGTTAATGAGCGAATTGTAAAAAACAAAACAATACTCATTCCAAAGAAATCAGCGTCTTTTCCACACTTTTTTTTCCACGTTGCATTGCATAAACTAAAGGCATGCAACACTTATTAGTGCAGATATGATGTCTTCATTGCTTGCATTTTAATAAACAGATATATGTAGGCTGCATAACTGCACACATTTTCTATCTATATTTGTTTAACTATTTGATATTCTCTCACGAGAAATCCACGATGCATGGGTGGTCGTGGAAGATAATACTGTCGTTGTCCTTTTATCGAGACACATGCATAAAATGTCATTTTATAAGACACACACTTGAAGCAGCGACTCAGCTATCTTGCATAATGATGTCAACGTGTTGTAAATAATACATCTCGCTGCAAATTGCATTTAATGCAGCTGCACCGATATCGTAAAAGTGCAATGGAAGCGCCTTTTTATTACTTGCTTGCCGCGGCATGGGAATCCAAAGAAATGCAATCAGTTTGTAACATGATTTATACATTTGTGCAATACGAAAACAGTGAAATGACCCTCGTTCTCGAATATCATAATTATTTTCCTTGTAGTAAGTTAATGAAAGGTCATGTTTAATACTTTACTTTACAGAATAAGTATAATAAGTCACCAAACATTTTATTTTTCAAGGGCTAAGGGTACGTGCCCTATAGCAAAACTTGTTTCGCTTTTTAAAAGATAAGTAGCATTAAAAATAACTTATTCCAGCCAATCTTTGCCGTGGAGCTGGCTGGAAATCGGATTGCTTTTATTTTCTCAATATCAAAAAAAAAACAAAAAAAAAAAACATTTTCTTTGTGAAGCATTGAAACATTTCACTCCACGATGTAACATTTTCATAACTTTAAAATTGAACAACTGCTTTTCTTTGTTTTCCTTCTACATATCTCATTTTCTTTTGTTGTATCGCCAGTCCTCAAGATCTTTCAAAGCTTTTTTCTTTCCAAATATACTCGAGGCCATGCTTGCGCTACTATATGCATGCACCAAAAGAATCCATCAAAAGTAGATATAAATTTATATATTCGTGAAAACTTCCTGAAATCCAAGTAAAGATCAATCGAACCGGAGGGTTGTATTCTTGTTTGTTATATATGTTTTCGAATATCAACCGAGTTTTTCGACTCCTGCGGCTTGAAAGTTGAAATCATCCGGTTTGCTCGACTACAAGGCACTTGCAGACTTTAATTGGATGAGAACTACAAAGTGGTCACCGGAAGTTAAATTTATTCAAGAAAAATCTGGAAACCACAAACGTTTCTTGGTAAACCCCATCAATTAAATTTCTTATATCATTAATATCGTCCAATTAAGTTTAAATATGTATAGTTCTATGTTATTTGTTTCAGAACTCATCAAAATAAACTGTGCTAAAGCAAAAAATAAGTGTTTCACACATCGAATGTATGTTTAACCGTCGACATTAAAATAGGCACATCTGAAATTAATTCGAAGTCTTACAGCCAAGAAGTATAGAAACCAAAACTATTAATGCATTTAGTTCAAGTGCACAAATTAGTCACTGTTGCATGTGACTTTTGGTATCAATTGTCGCTGGTTTTGGGTCACGTGCTCCTATTTTCAGCACCTTTACACTTAAACCGCACAGCTGTACGTTAAAATGTTAAAACCTTTGCCAGGGGACTGTCAGCGAGTCTTGTCAGACATAAATGTAACCACTTCGCAGTACCCACAGCAAGGAGCGCCGACCACGAGATAATTATATTTGCCTATTTTTCTATTAGGCGATTGGTCCATCAGTCTTTTAGTCAGTTGTTTGCTTCTATTTCTTGAAGCTTGTGAGTCTATTTCTTTTTATAGAACTTCGCAGGTCTCCCTGTACTGAAAAGTATCGCCCGGATCTTTGAGGGTAGATCCTGAGTCATCATGCAAGAACTTAAAAGTGTTCAAAGAGCTTGTAATGAGCTTTTACTTCAAAGAAAGTGCTGAGCGTTCTGACCAAGATCTGAAATAAAATGAATGGAAAATTGGTACGAATATCGTCTCACAAATTCCAGTCACTATGAAGAAATAATTCATGGCTGCAAGATGTGTTTTTGTCAATTTCCTTTGACCAAGTTCAAGACTAGGATAGAAGTATGTGCCCAAAAACTCAACTAACAATGCACACCTTCGTGTAGGAAATTACATCCCTGATTCATTTTTGAGTAGGTTTAAGTATAACATAATCATAAGGCCTGCAGTAGATTATTTTCTTTTTCTCTCTGAAAAATTGTTTCAAAAGGCTTTTTTACATATCCAAAATTGGCGCAGAAAATTAGCAATTATATGATTCTAAGTTATTTTGAGAGAAGATTCTGCAATGATAACCACCAACGCTTTATCCCCCGGTGCCATAGAGTGTTATGAGCTATTGGAGATCATTAGAATGAATTTTCCATGAGCATACATTGTATATTTTCTTTGAAGAAATACATTCAAAACAATTGTGCTCTATTGCCTTCGTTTTTTTCAACTCGATTTTTAGAGGTCAAATTTCCGTTCGAACCGGCAATGACTGCCGCTTTAAAAAATCAAGAAACCATAGATTGCTTTATTTTTCTCTCTTCAAAAATGTTCCTCTAAACCCAAAAGTCTAAACTACATATTTTAAGCCAAACACATCCCAGAAGACGCAAGCAAAACAGCAATATGACCTACGTTTATAGGATTAGGATCCAACGCCAGGATCTAAACAGCCTCCCCGAGGCTGGGAGGCTCTCGGCAGCTGGACCATTAGCAGCAGGCGTCGTTGATGATCTTTGCGCCGAAGGGAGATGCGATGTTCTCGTCTAATAAACGCGCACGTCGGTCATCAAAGTGGTGCGTGCCTGGACCACAGCATCCTTCCTTCGCTAGTGAAACACGATACATTTTGATCACGTTCCTTGCACATAGTCCACTACTGGGACAGATATTGTTTATCTTATATTATCAGCTATGGACCACGTGAATATGTGTTGGATTCTAGTTCTACACGCTGCTCGTAGGCAGCCACACCACTCAACGGCCCCATCTCTGGAACACACAACGGAATTAATTTAGATTGGTGAATTTGCTATGTGAATTTAATTATGAAAGGGTTGGGGTTATTTTGAAGTCCGCAGACCTTTTCTACAAATATTAACAAAAAAATACGTATTAGTGAAATTGAAAAAAACGTTCGGAACATTTCGTAAAACAGTTGCCGTTTCAAAACGAACACACATATCACAAAGAAACGGTTGCTTTTCCGAGTCGAAACCCAAATCACGTTCTGATAGAATGGAAGTAGACAAAAGCTTTTATGGAACCCTGCAGCTTCATATTAAAGTTTATAAAACATTTTATTGCCAATTTTAAGTTTATCGTTTTATACAGAATGACAGGAGGGTTAGCACTTTCCTTTTCGGTGTTTCAATTCCATTGTGGCACCATTTCATAATAATATAATTGCATTGGATGTAATATTTCAATTTTCAAATGATGTCGTACTACAATGTATAACTGTGACATAATGTAGTACACTATGGGTGCTGCCATTGCCCGTTTCGTTTGTTTGGGACCGGGATGATGATTGTTTGGGCGAGTTCATGGCGCGAAGTCAATGAGTCAGAACACCTCAGTCTGTTGCCGAAACGGGATAGGGGTTGCGGAGAATGCGAGGACGCGCTTTACAGTGCTTTATACCTCGTGTCCGCCGCACAAAAGGATGAGCACACTAATGTGATACGGATGTTATTTATAGCACCGATAGAAATATCACACAGCTCTAAGATGATAAAAACATTAAAGATGGGGAAAGTACATAATACATTTTCCATGTTAATTAATGCATCACCTATTCATATGTACTATACTCGGTTACAATTAAAGAGGAAGACTAAATTTTAACATATGAAATAGCAATGCTTCATATGTTAAAAGTCTTTAGTTGCAACTTTCTATAAACAGTAGATTTCTTACAAGCTTTCGATCCTACGTCCCTGTGCATTCTTGAACAAACCCTGAAGGCTATCGTACTAAACACATGATGGCTATAGAATATTTATTTTGTCATTTTATTTTGTAACCAAGTAAGTACCCATCTTGTAAACATTTAAATGCGTTAGTTGAGTAGATATGATACAAAATATCTTCTGGGAGCCTTGCCTGGGATGGAAAGCTAATAGGAATAGTCTGTTTACCAAAAAAAAAAATATTGGAATGACGGCGCATACATGAATGAGCAAAACGGTGCTAGTTACCATGCAATCCCCCATAGTCGTGACCTTGGTTACTGATTAGTGATTAGTGATTTACGAATAGTTGAGACTGGTTGAGACAGAGGCCATGTTGTGAACCTCGTCATGAGTTCGTCGCTAAACAAAATACGTGCTCACGTACTCATGGAGTCAGGCCCACTATCGTCCAGGGTTCTTTTTATTCGTTTATAAATTAATGTATTTTTCTGGGGAAAGAGCGGCGAAATTCGTACGCCATAGCCTCCACGCTAAATCCATAAATCTGAAGCATTCGCCTGACATAAACCAAACCACCCTATTTTTTTTTCCAACCACCAACAAACCACATCACACAAAACAGTGACAATGTCTGCAGCGAAAACATCGCTTCCAGGTTGTACCTGAATTTGAGTCGAGCACACACCGAAGTATACACGACGTCCAAACACAGTAATAAAACGCGTCTACGCTCATTCATCTCGTTCATCCTGTATCGCACGCGGATGAAAAAGATATATATTACACGTCGTTTATCTTTATGCCCTTCGTGTGTCACTTGCCGGCCATTGTGGGATGTTACAAATCCCATTGTCCCGACGCGTCCCGGCTATTGAAAACTCTGTTAATGGGATAATTATGCTAATTAATATATAGCATATAATATGATAGCGTATACACACATGAAGATGAAAATGCTTTGTTCATGGATTTTTTGAGATGCACTTATTAGAATTTTTTTATTTTATTTGTATACGACGTAAGGGTTCACGGCTCTCGTATACGCATTTTGTATGCGGTATGTTCTGCATAATGATCGTAATAATTGCTTCAGTGCGAGCTTGAAGCTGTGCGTATGTCAATCAATAGATAGTAGGAAAATTCACGTTCACCTCGGCGTACAGGCACTATTTTTGTTTTCCACATCACGAATGGGAACTCGGATTAAAATAGCGTGTGAATCCTGCCCTTAGGCTTAGATGCTTTGCGGGAAAGTGACGGTCCTCCCCAATCTACCTCCACCTTTTTACAAAAATAATGCAATAGAGGTGAAGTTAAACTCCAAATAGCGAAATAATGAAAGGTGGCAAAGAAATAGGCGAACCTGCCGTTCAAATGTGGAGGAATCGACAACAACTATGGTGTTATGGCCTTTTTTAAGTCTTCTTCAAATTCCTTGATTTATGTTTTTTCGCGCGCAGCGGATGCCTCCTGCAGTAAAGGCATGGAGGTATAAATATGGTTTTCAAATTATATTCTATGCTGTATAAAACACTGTAGTCAATAGTTTATCGCGAATCAAAAGCATCCCCACGACTCTGGAGTCTGGGTGTGAACGAGAAATAATGCCGGAGGGTGAATTTTAAAGAAGTGCCGTGATGCGTTGGGGCAGCAGAAGGGAGGGCGTTTGGCCATCCTGTGGATGGATGGTTTGGCTCCTACTCTCTGATATATCCTGTCCCTATACTATATTCATCCCTATTTGAAAAGGGGAACAGTTAATTTGATCGGATATTAAGGGAAAAGAATAGATGGACAGTTAACTGAAGGATCTTTGTTGAATATTTGAGTAAATGATCTGTGTGATGGTGGACGAAGTAATTAGTAATTAGTACGGTTAATTTCATTAGAGATGAAGCATGGAAAAGGCGGGATATCTCATCTATAATCTTGGTGAAGAATTGAGATTGATTCGGCCAGATTTGGCTGATGAGATAGAACTAGTGGCTACTGTTATTCTGGAATCCTCTTTGTTGATCGCCCAAGTTTGATTGTAGCAGAAATTAAGGTCCATTAGCAGTGGATCGCGCGCTTGCTATAGAAACGATAGAAACCATCCACTGAATAAACTATGCCTTTCTGCGGCGAACCAAAATGGAAATCACGAGCCTTCGTGTGCTAATGAAGAACCAAAGAATAGTCTCTTATTCTTTTAATATCAGCCCATAAAAGAGTTAATTTTAATTGGCACGTGATGAAAGATTTTTTTTAGGCCCAGCGTGGTAATTAAGATAAAGACGTGTTTTTATTTTATATTCCTATAAGTGGCCAAGAGGGACGTAAAAAATTCGTTACCCTCCAGCCAGGCACTCTGAATTTTGCTAGCTTAGCCTATAGTTTTACAGTTCCCCAGACTTTTTGATTCTCACGTCCAGAAATGTGCTTATCAGAAGAGCGTCGCCAGTTCTGCATACTGCAATGTAAAATTGTTTGACGCGTTATCATTGCTCGTTTTAACATACCAGACAGGAGTAGCCCAATTTATTCGGTAGTTCCATTTTCCATCTCAGTTACGTGCTGCATCATTCAACATAACTCGTACCTCAACATAGCCATGCCTTCATCGTGGTGTTGAAGGAAGGCTCGTGGGCAGACGTATTGTTCAGCTAATTGCCGAAACGACAACACGAGTGCAGGTACGGGTCTCACTATAGATCTCCAGCTAACCTAAGCCGGACGGTGTTGATTAAATTAACAATCGACCAAGGCTCCACCTCCCGTCAGAAAACGGCACGCCCGCCAAGCTTAATCACATTTCACTAAATAAACACCTATATTATAGACGACTAGGAACAGAAAACAAAACAAAACAAAAAAAGCGTTACGGGGATAACTAAAACATAGGTGGGTGGAGCTTATTGCATTAAAATTAGTGGTCTCTGAAGTAATACCCACCCCCAACAGCACACAAAACATCTACCTAGTACGTGCCATGATCGCACGGTAATTTTAGGCGAGGCGGTGCTAAACATTTTGGTATAAATCACAAGATACATTAAAAGAAATCAGTTATGGTTTATTTTTTTGTAGATAATTGAAATATGACAAGGTATCAAAGGGATAAGAGTCGCTTTTAGTATAAAAAGATGGCCTTAATGAAGGCTATTGGATATCTAATGTAAATTAATTATGCTTGGCTTGTAAGAGTTCACTAATTATGACGTCAAACATCGACAGACTGCAGTTTTTTTTCAACTGTTAATCCAGTGAGTTTTAGTTTGATTTCTAATCACTATTCATCACTCGTTAAGCACACAATCATGCAAAGTCAGCAAAGAGGCCTTAAAAGTTAATCCTGACTAACGTCCTATGCACTCTCTCTCTTATCCTATCCCCCATAAAGTCGGAGGGGCTAATATTGATAGAAGACAATCGCATATTGTCTTAGCGTTTGATAAATGTCACTCTGCAGCGATGCAAACATTGAATCTCGAATTAACTATGTGATCACGTGGCCTACATACAAGAGAATTATTATAAGAGTCGATTGATGGGGCTGGATGGCTTAATCCTGGTCACGTGTTTCGGTTTGATGTGACATTGCAGCTTCACTCAGAATAACAACCACCCACCCCACTCACCCCACCACCACCACCACCACCGCCACCACCACTACCACCACCCCAACGCCAACCCACGAACCACCGCTCTCTTTATCAATTTTCCACCTCCCTTCCTCTGACCTGCATTTTGCACCCCTTATCAGTGCTGTACCCATGAGGATGACGTTTATTATTATGCAGATCAAATATTGATCCCAAGTTCAAATCAATAAGGATTCCTCTATTCTATCATCTTCGTTTTCCCCTCTTTCAATCTTTCTTCTTTACTTACCCTTCTCGACGTCATCGCTCAAATATGTTGCTGGGTGGTGATAACGAGATGAGGATGATATTTTATGTAAATGTTGCGATATGGCTGTTGATGAAGCCGTAGGGAGGATTCACGGACGACAAGGGAAGGAAGGAATACGTGTTACGTTGTTCCTAAAATCACACCATAAGCATGGGTATCTTGATTCTTAAGCAAGCTTTCGGCTACCTAAATAATTTGCCACGGCACTTATGTATAATTTATATTCAACTTCGAACAACTATTTAATAGTGCACATTAATTTTGTTCTTTGGGTTTTAAGACCAACTTAATTGTACATTAAGAGTCACACAATTTTACGATGGGCTGTTTTAATTTCAAACCGTCTGTGCAAAGTTTTGTTTTTTGATCACATAACAACGGAATCTGCATCTGGAATTAACTCAATCGGAATCAATTTATTCCAATCTTGAACCCCCATAAGCTGTAACAAAAAAAGAATGCGCAACAATCAAATTGACTCACTCACTGTATATGAACGCACTTTACTTGCGCCCTTTTAATCAGCCAAAGTTTGGTTACGCCTTTTGGCTTCAATTTGGTTCCCCTACTTTGTATCTGGGGGGGCCGAGAATATAACAAAAAACGTTGATACTATAGGGAGTACAAAGCCAACTGTTTGCTTTGGATAGCCAAATGGCTCAAATGCACACAGTCGATTTATCTTTATCGGTTGTGTATCAGTTTTCCGTTATCTTGAAGGCAATACTCGAAAAAGTACATTTGCAGTTTTTAGAATCGTGAAGATTTGCCCATTGCTCGACGTGTGCAAGGGAAAGAGACCCTGCTGACCTAAAATCCTCTGGTGGAAAGGATTCTCTGCATAGAAAATCAAATGTAACAGACTTTCACAACGCTTGCAAACCGATATTCAATTTTATACGCGAAAAGGATTTGTAAAATATCTGTATCTGTTTTGTGAAAATGCTTCCACCCCTCCTAGCAGGAAACAGTTTTCCTTTGCCGTTCTTCGTCACCCCCACCCAACAGCGCGCGTATAATCATAACAAAAGAGGAAAGACGTCGCTTCTTTGGCAAGCTCTATATATACGAACAGAAGTCGATGTCCACGTTCCAATATGGCCGATCGGATTGTGACCCCTTACAATATGTTATTGGATCAGGACGCCATTGCACTAGGATTTCCACAATATTGGATCAGAGTGCAGAAAGAGATAGCCACAAACACAGACACTGACCACATGAGACTATAATAATATGCCGTATAGATGGTGTCATCCGAATGTAAGGACCAACACATTTTTTTACTTGGCGGGAATGGTTCCATCGGATTTAGACATTTTTAAATGGTCAAATTCAGTGTAGGAAAGCGTTCCTTTATTGCTTTTCCCACCTATAAGAAAAATGTACAAGTATAAAAAGTTGAAACATACGTCCAACTATGTTCTGTTTATCGTGGTGTCGGTCGTTAATATACTTGAGGACAGTATTCAATGGCTATTAATAATTCAGCAGTCCGTTGTACAAAAACCACTGTGAAGGTAGTTAGATTTTTTACCGTTGTGATTACAATTGACAATCAGCCTGTTAGCTTCTTATCCAGCAATTTAAAACCCTGTTGTAAAATGTTGTTAATTATAGATGCCCGTGGAATTATGTACCTGGTGACTATCCTAGTAATTAGTGAATCATTTTAAGATTTCAAACAAAACACGAAAGTTACAAATTCTTATGACTCGTGTCTACCTCCTAATCTTAGCACTAGTTTCTCAAACAACCTGTTTTTCAAACTGGGTTTGAATGCTGAGAAATCCCCATAAACTTTCCAAATTTTTAGTAAATTATGCCACTCACTTCGTTGCATTTAAACTCAGTTTGTACTTTTTTTTTGGAAGCTCGGAGTCAATATGGATGAGCCATATAACTGGTGTAGAATGAATTTAAGAATGTTGGGCCCTAGCTTGAATAAGTATCATGCACAGCCGTAAAACTGTGTAGTACAGAAAAATTTACGAATTGATTGTTGATGGACAAAAATACATTATCCATTGAATATAAACTCATCATGTGATACAATCATGTTTAACTCAAGCATTCTGTAAGGAAATGGCACGCATTCGAGAACCCGTTGTGCTAAAACCATGCGTTTATTGGATTTATAATTTTATAT